>JAWWEM010045281.1:0-13208 GCA_035582935.1 Ormyrus thymus
AATAATGATCCAAGCGGCCTATTGAACATCAATAAAAGCACTAATTTTCCCACTCCCAAAGCAATCCGCGCTACCATTAAACTTCTCTTGCCACCTGTACGACGAGAACAGCAGTCAGTTTACTCCACGCCATCGTCACTTGCCGAAACCTCAAAAACCGTTCGTCAAGCCTTCGCCGCAGAGTCCTCAAAAAGACGTCCGCGAAAAGCTCGCTCTGAAATCGAGCCGCAAAGACAACTCCGCGCGTCGAAAAAGCGGCACGCCGTGTGCACCGATCCGAAAGCGTTCCCAAGGCTCGCTGGAGTCCCGGCGGCAAACGGCTCGCCGGCTGTCGCCCTTTCAATAATAACCAATTACACCGCGCCGAATCGTAAAGCAAAGACGGAATCCCCTCCCTCCCGCTCTCGAAAAATCCCGCGACGCAACCCGGCGAGCGAAGAGTCCGCCGCGCCGCGCGAGAGAAAAGCTCTCGGCGGGACAAAATAAAAGCGGCCGCCGCCGTCGTCCGGCGTACATAAAGTAAGTGACAAACGATGCGTTCGTGTGTTGCTGCCTGCAGCTCTTTTTCCCAGGGCTCTTGTATTAGCATGCCGTCCTGTCTTCCGCGCGCTCTCCTCTTTTTTCTGCCTCTCTCTCTCTCTCTCTCTCTCGTCGCAGGCGGAAGGCTATACTCTTTTTGATATCGAGAGGAAGGTCGCGCGGGCGAAGGCGAGCCGCTCGTTGTATCGGCTTTTAAATTTATCGCGCGGCCGGGAGAGCTTCGGCCCCCGTTTCTGCGTTTGATATAAGGATGAAATACGAGTTCCGCGCGCTCGGGATTTTCTTGTACATTGCTTTCTCTCTCTCTCTCTCTCTCTCTCTCTCTCGTTTGATACGAGTAATTGAAAATTATTGGACTACTGCCCCCTCTCGACGCGGCCCGCGCGAGGTTTTTTGGTTTCGCGGAATGCCGGCGAGGTTTATTAGCTCAGGGGTAATTTCGGGTTATTTAGGGGATTTTTCTACCGGCGCTGCTGCGGGCTGGGGGTTTATTCGCCCGCGATTCGAGAAAGGTAATAAAGGAAGTGGCGGATAAGTTATTGGTCGCTTGATTTCTTGAATTTTAAGAAAAAATTGCGGCTTCGTTCGGATGATTTAAGATCAAATACTCGTTTACTCTGAAATTTACCAGCCATTTATTCAGATTTGCTTTCTCGTTTTATTTCAGTCGTTATACAATTAGCAAGCAATGAAAAGCTTAATAATGCACCTCCGTAACGATAATACAAAATTTACGCACGTAAAATTTCTTTTATCATAATAAAAATATTGTATTCTTCTCGACGCTTTCAGATGCGCCTCGCACTTCCTCGTTTATTAAGCGAGATAAAAAATTTTATTTTTCATAAAACAACGCGCGAATAAAACTTCCCTCAAACACAATCGCGATCGCAGCGCGACAAGTCCTTCCCCCTTCCCCCTCAAAAAAAAAAGGAAAAAAAAAATGTATCCCCACTAAAAAAACAAACCCAACAAATTCGCCTTGTTTAACAAAAACATTATCCCTCTCAATCATTCGCGAAACCTCGCTTCATTAGCCCAATGAGTAATCGCTTCCGACAGCCGGAGAAATATACGGTCCTCCACTCGGTTAATCCGACCTCAGCCGCGATCATCGATCTAAGGACTTGAAAACCCGCCGGAGAGTCTTTGGCCGCGCCAAAGGCTTTTCGCGGAGCGCACACACTCTTTTGCTTTGCTATTGATTGAACGAGGGAGAGAGAGAGAGTCTTTCGGGAGGGGGGGGGGGCAGGAATCGTTTAAAGCGCTCGTAAAGCACATAACTCGAGCGCATAAAACTCGAGTGTCCTTTCCGCTTGATGAAGCTCGAAGCGCGGGGAGGTCAGCCTGGGACGCACTGATACGGGCAGCTGATGTACGTCCGCGAAACAGTCGGCGTCATATTTACGAGGCGCCTCGTGAAATTTCTTTAAATAAAGCCGCGCCGCCCCGAGGCCCGTAAATTGCGCCTATCTGGAGTCTATTAAAATTCAATTTTTATTATAAAGATAGAATTTGACAAGGATTTCTTGTTTTTTTAGGTTTTCAGCTTCTCCTGCCGTTTATGGGACTGCATTGTTGCAGACGAAGTCAGCGAAGATTGGCTGGTTTATTTTTTTTTTTTTTTTTTTGGAAAGGAATCTAATTTTGCTGTCGGATAGTATTGGGAAGAAGACTTTGGTAAGGAGAAAGGAGTGAGTCAACGAACTGCGCTTAAAATAATGAGTCAACGAAAATGATTAATGTCAGATTTGAAGAATGTAATTTCGATCGGGTAAGTGAATATTTTTTTTTTTAAACTTTATATAAGACAATCTCAAATGAACATCTTGAAATTCAAATTAGACTAAACTAATTTAGTGAATATTCAACATTTTTTAAACCTCCAAAAACTATTTTTTAAAGAAAACTAATTAAAAAACCTTACTCATGAAAGGATTCAATTTCTGAAAGCTAATGAATCGGAAGAACTTGTTGCAAACACTAAAACTTCGTGGAAAAAGAATTGCCAAACCAAAAAAACAATAAAACTCACTTCCTGCGTCGTCAGCCACCAACTCGAAAAAAAAAAGAAACTTTAAAAGGAAGCCTCCAAATATCTCTTTAAATAAATCGCACCCAATCAGAATACAAAAAAAAAAAAAAAAAAAAACGAAAAAATCGCGGGGACGAATGACCGCCTCGGCCATCCAAATCGCCTCTCCTGCGCATAAAAAAAGCAAATCCCCAGCAAGCGCCGCGTTCGTCGCTCCTCCGGGCCTCACCCCGGCCAGGCCATCGTTCCCGCGGCGCGTACACTCTCTATTAATACGATCGACATTGGAAAGCGCTCCTCGCGGAGCTGAAAAAACGGGCGGCGCGGCTCGCGACCTCGCCGCGGTGAGAGAGAAGTTCGATTCCTTTTTCGAGGTCGCGAGCGCGAATTCGTAATCCCTCGGCATTCCATTCCGTATGCGCGAGAGAGCCGCGCGCGCTCGGGCATAATGCGCCGCGCGTCCGCGGCCGGAGGGACGATCGCGAGACGCCGAGGCTTCCTTTTTGCCTTTTTCTTTTTTTTCTTTTTCTCGAGTGCCCGACGCGCGCGGAGACTGAGAGCTCGTTCTATTTTAATGACGCGCCGCAATTAGCTGATTTCGCGGCCTCGCGGGCTTTGTTTTTCTTCGGCGGATCGGCTCTCGGTCGGGCGGAGGAAAATTTGTGGATTTCGTGGGTAGGCTATTGGGCGATTGTTTTTTTTTTTATCGCCTTCCTGTTATCAAGAGAAACATTTGAGCGCCTTGATGTGCGTTAATAGTTTTTTATAGACAGCGAAGAAGCTCAATGAGTTTTTAAATATAGAAAGTTTTTGCTTTAATTCGTAAAGTTTTGTACGTCTTACTGCGATATTACGATAAATGGCAATTTATTCTTTTCTTGAATTACGCGCAAAACTGCTATTTCTGCTTCGTACTGATTGCGTTACAACTGAATTTTGCGTAAAAGTCGACGAAATAGAAATATTAGATAGAGTTGCAATAAAAATATAAAACAAACTATTAGATAATTTATTTTATAAAATACCCTCGAATGCAGAATGTATTTTATTGCACAATCAACTTGGAAAAAAGTGTTTCTGAATTAAAATTCTTGATTAAAATTCCGAAATGAAAAAAAAAAAAAAAAATTTTTCCCACTTTTTGTCAAATTTATTGTGTTTCACGAAAGATGAGTCACAGCGGCTAAGAAAACGTGCACAATGCTGGATTACGCCGTCAATTTTCTGTACTTAAACTTGTTAAATAGGCGTCTTATAAATTCTAAGTATTTCCTCAAATTAAGCGAGTAAGTCATAAATTATGACACTAATCGCATAATTCAATTTGTTCGAAATTTTTTTGCCTGCCACTTCCGAGGCAAAGTTTGCAATAAAACAAAACGTCCGAAAAAAGTGCAACCTGCACTTTTCTTTCTTGTTCAGAAAAAATTAACAATGCGTTTTATATTCTCGGATATAAACGAGAAACGTTTACGAATTCTAAAGAGGAAAATGTCCGCGTCACCATGACGTTTTATCTCGAAACTTATACATACTAAAATGCCAATCCGCGTTTTTCAACTCGCTTCTCCCCGGCCGCGAACAAAGGAGAATTTCAAGTTCTTAGGAACGTGTTTACAATGAGAATAAAAATTATTATGTATAAGCAGCGGAGCAGTGCGAATTTGGAGATTCTTAATTAAGAGCGCGTGTCCGAATCAGTGAGCACAATAATTATCCGATTACGCATAAGGAAACGAAAGCGAAGGAGACGCGCGCCCATTTTAATGAACCTAATTTTATTTTTGGCACGAAAGAAATTTTTCAAAAATACCAACCTGCTTCGCGGGCGTCAAAATACAACTTAGCTACAAATACCGTCTTGTTTAGGTAAACGATTGAATTGGAGCGAACGAACAGCGCCGAAATTGCCCGGCGCTATTCGGAGCGTAGCGCGGCTCGGCTCCGAAATAGCATTGCGATAAAGCATTTTCGACATTTCGTCCCTCTCTCTCTCTCTATTTTTATCGATTGATAACGGAGTATCACTGACATTTCACTCGGCGGCCCCCCCTCCCGGCAATTGAAGGCCGAGACCCGCGGCGACTAACGAGTCTAAAACTGTCGTAAAATTTCAAAAGGGGCGTCGGAAGTATCGGCTAACTAATTACGCCGGATGATTTGCGGGGCTTTAATCGTTGCCGAATTCCATTATGCCGTAAGCCACCTCGGGAGATTCGAAGGGGGGGGGGGAGGGATAGCGCTTACATCGGCAATTGACGCTTTAATTGCCAAGCGCCGAAATCGAGCCCCGACGCGGCTTTTCGGATATATCCTATCGTAATAAGAGTGGGGGGGGGGGGGGTTTACTGCTTTTACGAGTTCTTTCGACTGACGCGACGTGAATCCCGAGTCGTCAGAGGTCTTCTCGGTTGTGAATAGGACTGCTAAGCGAGTTCGGCGCGATTCGGATTAAATTGTTTCTTGTTTTCTTCTTTTTTTTTTTGCTTTCGCTTTTAAAATTCAATTATGCTCGAAGATGCGAGAATGAAAGAGAGACCTTGGGAGAGGTTGAGATGGGATGGCAGATTGAGTTTTATTAATAATTGGTTTGTTTATCTAATGTTTAAAATTGATTTAAAAGTTAATTGGATAAGTTATTGAATGTTAGAGCCCGTTTAAACTTGACTTGCAAACATTAAACTTAACATTAAGTTTAATATTAAACTCGCAAATGTTATAAACAGCTAGGAAGATCAAAGAATGAAAGTTTCACAAATTAATATACAAACTAAAATTAGTAAATTCTTATTTCTATTATAAATTTCACATCTTATTTACTTGAAACAATTCTTTCGGCTCGTCGCCAATTACACTTCTTACTATTGTCCCACGTAAACTCCCACAAACCCACTTCCAAATAATTCGCGCGCAATAAAAAAAAAAAAAACTCGCAACTCCTTGACGCAGATTTTATTTCATCGACGGCGACGCCGCGCGCGAATAACGAAATTTCGGCACATCGCAGCGTGACCCTTTTGTTCCCCGTGGCTTACGATCGCGCGCGCATTTATATCACCCGGGCGTCGATTAAATGTAAATATCCCCTCCGCGGCGGCGTCGCACAAAGCGATTTTTCATAATCGCATTCCGCCCAGAGCGGAGCGTCGAATTATTAAAAAGTGAAAAGAAAAAAAGAAGAAGAAGGAGGGCACAAAGACTCGTCCGACCGAGCGAATGTCTGGGTCGTGAGAAAATTCGCGCGCGGCGGGAGACGGGGGCCCGTCATTGTCGGCGAATGTTTATTTAATCAAGGGCGCGTCGTTTCTTCGGGTTTCCGCGCGATTGAATAAACATCGCGGCCCGGCGCCGATAGAAGCCGCGAGCTCCACGAAGGAAGAAGTCGCACTTTGATTGGCGGATCGCGCGGAACGCCGGGGAATGCAAAGGAGGCGCGCGTCGCGGGGAATCTCTGATTAGAGGACTTTGCTTAGGATGGAAATAAAAATCTAACGGAGAGCGGATGCGCATTAATTCGGTGGTCTGCGTCCGCTTGATGCTGTCGGGTATCGAGTATTAAGGCGTCGGTACGTGTACGAAAGTATTTTTTGTTTGCCAAATTATTGCTGGAGGATTGTGCAGGTTATTTTCTGAATTTCTATAAATGGAAATGCGACTTGTGTCTATTAAAAAAGGAATAAAGAACACCAGAGAGGAGCTGCTGCGCAGTTTTGATCACCTCGCAAGAGATTCGTCATTAATTATTTACTGCCTTGGGTTTCGAATTTTCCTCACGACTCTTTGGCGGAAATGATCTTATACGTTCTTGTCATTTTCCCTTCGTACACCTCGGGAAAATATCTCGTGCTTCCGCGTCTCGACGAACTTGTACCCTTAATCTCAAGAAATGAGATACGCTTATGATTTTTATTACTTGCTAACAAGTCAGCTTACCAAAAACTTTGGTAAGTGATTAATGGTTTAATGAAATTTATATTTATTCACATAAACTCGATCGTTAGTAAATTTACCCTTACAGTTCAAGAAAATAAAAAGATTCTAATAAAGTATCTTCTTTTATTTTATGCATCTATTTTAGATTATAACCGCATATTACATTTGTGACTGCGTCCCTATTTATAATGATTCCTATACAAGAATCCGCGCCTTTGATTCTTCGCGATAAGAAGCTCGAAAGGGGATCCAGCCCAAGTAAACCTAAAAATATTCCTTCCCGGAATGATTAAAAAACCCTTCCAGGATAAAAAGCGCCCCGAGCCGCGCGGGAAGCCCGCTAACGTAATACTTCTCACTCGTCCGCATTTTTTAATAACCAGCGAGTAACGAGGTGCAAAAAGAGCCGTTAAGCATCAAGTCCGGCCCCGTTAAACGAGGCTCGTTTTTCCGCGAAGCCCCGCGCGCGCGGCGGACGGAGCGCTGATCTATGATTACGATCCGCGCCGATATAAAAAGTTCGCTCCGCGAGCAGCGTTCGATCTCCGACGGCAAGAAAGGGATGATCCCCCCTTCCCCTCCCCCGGGTTTTCTCTCCCTCTCTCTCTCTCTCCTCTCGATCCGCGACCCGTGGAATCGTAAAAACAGATGTATTAAATTCAGATCTTGGTTCGCGACACGTGGAGGATATTGCGGGCGCGGGGAATTTTTTCGACGGAAAGTCCCGTTGCGCAACGGAGAAATTACAATTATCTTCGGGACGAATTGATGAGCGGCGAGGCGGCTTTTTGCGAGGAGGACTGACGTGGTTTCGAGTTTATTGAGTTACTGATGGTTTTTTTTGTTTTTTTTGTTTTTCAAGGAAGATTTGCGAGTCGTTCGGCTTTTTTAATTTCTAGGGATTTACGATGTGCAATGCCGCTTTGATAGTTTTCGGATTGAAAAGATTTTTTATACGGCGTTTCTGAAATTATGCTTCGCTTACTTTATGATGGATGGAAATTGTACGTAAAGTACAAAATATCAATGAAGATTATGTAACAGCAGTTTCGTAAACAAAAGTAAAAAAATGTTTACGTTAAAAAATGCAAAAATTATACTCGTACATACAAAAAATTTTCTCAAACAAAACATCGACTTCTCATTACGAAACGTGAAACAAAAATGAGGAAGAAAAACCGGGTCAAGATTACGGCTAAGAGGCACGTTAAGACACCCATCGAGATACGCTGCATCTCGACGCGCTTGTCCAAACGATAAGCGCCGCTCCGCCAATACACTTTCATTAGTTTTAAATAAAGCGCGCGCATCCGCCGGCTTCGATAATGTATCAGCCTAGTAGATAATGAGCAAGAACGGGCTTCATTCACGGGCTTCATTCGGACTTCGCGGGGATAAATTACGCCTCCGTCGAGTTATCTCCGCGCGTATGCCCGTTCGTTTAAGAAAGAGATACATCGTCGGAAATTCGGCGCTCGGCCGGGAGGGAGTCTCCCGGGAGAGGACCGGCCGGCTCTCCCCGTTATTTGGATTACTCCAATTTAGATGTCGCAGGCTAATGGACATCAATCTTGGGAGCGCTCTGTGCTTCCGGGGGACTTGAAAATTTCGTCGGCGAAAGAGCGGAACGATTGTTCGATGCTCGGTGGCTTTGGGTGATATGAGTTGAAGTGAAATTCGCGCGAATTAACGGGTAAAAAGTTTACCGGGAAATTCGTATTCGTTAATTGAGGCGAAAATTAATGGCAACGTATAAAAGGATCGCTTTCGTAATTCAATCTATTCCCTGGTGGAAATCACCCATTTTTCTCCCATTTACGAAACGCTTTTTTCCACGTGTTTTGACCATTTAATGGCCAATTGGCCGAAATCGCTAATAAATGGTTAAAACACGCGGAGAAAAGCGTTTCATACAAGGAGAAAAATCTCTAGTAAAATTTACCTTAAACTTAAGTAAAAATTGTTCAAAAAGTTAAGCAAACATGGTTAAGTAAACTTTACTCAGCTTTGTAAGTAAATTTTACCGAATCCAAGGCGTCATTTTTCTTTCTGTCTCTCTCGCGCGTGCGGTGGCTCACTTAATAAATCAAGTAAATTTTACTCAAGTCGGAATCAGTATGTTTTACTCATACCTTTTAAGTAAATTGTACTAGCAATTTTTCCCCGTGTAAATGGGAGAAAAATGGGCGATTTTCACCAGGGATTGTATTTACTTTTAATTTATACGATTTCTATAAAATGTACCTTATTGCCTGGATAAATAAGACTAATCTAATATTTGATATTCATTAATTTCGCACAGCTTTCGGGTCGTTGGAACAACGGAATAACTCCGCCAACTGCAAACGCAACTTTAACTTTAGCGCGAAGGTTGAAGGTATACGAGTCAAGTTTAATATCAAAACATTATACGGTCTTATTTTTAAGCGTAATTGGTTCGACGCTATAAATCGATAATTTATTGTAATTAAAATTTGGACGTTTCATTTTAAAACTCTTTCATGTCGAATTGAAAAAGCTCCCTAATAAGGTGGCGCATCTTTACTCGTTAAACTTTAAAAAAGAAAGAAAAAATAAATAGCCGTCACCCTCGTCTGCGTCTTCAGCTCCGATCCAAATTTTGATAACTCTCCGTCTCCGCGGCGCACGCAATGAATCACTCGTCATCCGAAAAGCATCGCCATTCATCCAGAAACGGAAGCGCACGTCCAGAAGCCCGCGCCCCACTCCCCTCTAATTCCCGAGTCAACAGTTCTCTTTGATAAAATCGCATTGTTTACAAATCCGCTCCCACCTCCTCCTCCTCCTTGTCCTCCTCGTTCGGCGAAGAGGAAGAGCGGAAAAAACGTCGCGCGAAAAAAACGCACTCTCTCTCTCTCTCTCCCCCTCCCGCCCGTATCGAGGTGAAAGAGAGCCGTCAAAGCGAGAGAAGCCAAGCGCCGCGTCGTCGAAATAAAAAAGAAAAAAAGAAAAAAAAACAGAAGAGAGAGAGAGAGACAGAGCGAGAGAGAGAAAAAAAGGAGTAGGAGATCGCGCTCGGCTCTCTCGCAGTGGGAGCGAGAGGAGATGAGCGCGTCCGCGAGAGAGAGAATGATTAAAGAGCCTCTCTGTGCCTGCTTGCGGCGAGCGAGAGCCGCTTCTTTAGTCGCGACTCGACGCAAGCCGCGCGCGCACCACCTCCGCAGGCCAGCCAGCTCGCGCGCGCTCCGACGGACGGACGACGACGACGACGACGACGACGGCGACGGCGAGCCTCTTTGAAAAAAAGCCGCCGCGAGCACGCGAGCGCGCGGCCGTGCGAGTGCCCAGTGCCGACGCAGGGCGCAGAAGCCCGGAGAAGGGTAGGTAACGGAGGACGGGAAGAGGAGGCGAAGTTCGAATTTTCCCGCGCGCGGCCGGCCGAGAGTTGAGTTGGCGGTGTGGTTTGGTTGATGGGACGATCGTCGGAGGTTGTTGAATTGGCAGTGGTTTAATAATTAAACGATGGCAATTTTTTTTATGTCGAAAAAGATTTGTAAGTATCGACCGGTTGAAACAGTGTTCGTTATACTGTCGTCCTATTTTTTCAATAGCAGCTTGGTCGTGCAATTATTCTAAATTAATGACAACAATTACATACTTGAAATTATTCTAATTAAAAAAACAAATTATTAAAGATTCGCGTCGCCAATTTCACAGTAAGTCAAACGAATTCCAAGCAGCAAGTATAAATACGCGAAAGATCGCGATAAACCGTAAGCCGGCCGTTAAGACCAATGACATAATTTACGCTTTAGAAGACGTGCGCTCTATAGCCAATCTATCAAAGATATCGCGAACGGCGTATCTCCGAACTGCAAGGAGCGACCAGTAGCTCAGCATCATTTTTACATTAGACTCATTAAAGATAGAATACTGTCGCGGCTCTCGACAATTGAAACTTTTGTTCTCAACTGGGTCACCTCGATCTCTAAACGCTCGTCGCGCATTTATTACAATAAACACCGCGTCCAGACATTTCTCCGTCGCCGAAAGCGCGCTGCAAAGCCATCCGCGCCATCGGTCGTCCCTTGAAAGAAAAAAAAAACAGAAGGAAATTCGAACGCGCCTCTTCGAATCCGCAGCGCTTCCAGCCTCGCTTTCTGTATCGGCAGACGGCGGAAAAAGCAGCGGCGGCAGCGGCGTTCGAAATTCGCGCTTCATCCAGCAGCAGCAGCAGCAGCGGCGGCGGCGGCAGAACACGCAGAAATCCGTCGCGCCGAAAGCTCAGGTGAGTGAACGCGCTCTCGAAGCGCGCATAATCGGACCCGGCGCGCGCATAATGCGACGCGCGGAATCCGTAATGAGGTGTTAATTAGACGGGCGGCGGTGGCGGCCGCTTTTTGCTCGTTCGCGGATTACGCGCGCCGGGGAGATCATTATCCCCGCGCGCGCGAGCTCGGCTCCGCTCTCTCTCTCTCTCTCTCTCGCTCCGCGGTGAATCGCGCGGCGGCGGAAAATCGCGAAAGGACGCGCCGGGAGCTTGCGCGCGCGAGCGACGCCGCCTTCCTTTTTCGCGGCTTTGTGCGGCGCGTCCCGGGTTTTTTTCAGGGCCGACGTGATATGCTCGAGGGGTGGGTGGTTCTTTTTTTTTCGCTTTTTTATTTGGCCCCGTCGGGGCTGAAGTATTGCTTTCGGAGGAGTGTCGGGAAGTGTCTTTCTTCTGGGATTTGACGAGCTGAAATATTTTAGGAGCTGATGGTTTTTTTTGGTGATGCTTATAAGGCTACGTATTTTCAGAAGAGATAAGAAAACTAATAAAGATTATAAATAGAGAAGCGCGTTAAAAAATAATGGCTTAATTACTAAAATGCGCACCATAAATATTATTTTTTATGATAAACTATTTGCTTGCGCGTTAATGGGTCAGAAGTAGGTTAGATTAGCTATTTAGTGTGTACTTAAAGCTGTCGAGCTATTACGATAAAAAAAAAAGAAAGCTCAAAACCGAGTCGAGAAAAGTTACATTTCAAATTAAAATTAGAATTTTACTTGTGCCAATGCAGCTACAGCTTCAAATGGAAAAGAAGCAACAAATTAAACAAAGCAAGTTCAAGGCAGAAAATTAGTGCCTCTAATAGAAAAAAAATTAAATCAGTCTCGCGCGTTAAGATTTTTTCGCACTCCATTGAAAAATAAACGATCTTGTAATGCGAAGCTTTGAAAAAAGCATTAACTCGCATAACCAACGTAAAGCATGAATGATTTAGTGTGAAATTGCCGGCATAAAAAGATGAAAAAGAAACGCGCAGATAAAACTGGATTAAATAATGCGGGAAATATCCGAGTTCATTACACCGAGGCATTTGAAAGCTGCACGTTTAGCTTTTTCAAGAAATGCTTTACCGTAAAACACTGCGGCTCAAAATTTCTCAATGATTCGTCGAAAAATTTTGAATACGAGGAATAAGTAGTTAATTAGGACAGATGTGAATGTACGCGCGCATAAATATTGATATAATTTTACGGAGCGCCTAAGTAACGGTACGTCTTTACGTGCATTTTTTACCAACAAGTCCACATTTTTCATTCGTAAATCGAGCATTAAAAGCCCGGTAAAAATTTACATCGCGAACGATATCGCGCCACTTAAGAGAATATCTCTTTTCCTTCCTTCGATTCAAACGGAATCGACGCACAATCGCGTCAATAAACCGCGGCGATTCCGCATGTTCCTCTCTTACTGTTTTCGATTATTTTTCCGGTCCTCCGTCAAAAGATCACGGACTCGAAAAGCGCAATCTGCACAGACAGCGTTATCGCGCCGGCTGCTCGGCCGTCATCGTTGTTATTAACGAAAACTTGATGCATAATTTCAGACACAATTACCGACGCGTATTTGTCATGCGGGCCGATGCTCGCGCATAGACGTTTATAAATAATTCATGGCGCGGCCCGAAGATAATTCGATCGATTTATTTGGCGCGAGATTCCGCGGCTCTTAGGAGGCCCGGAACGCGATCAATTTTTAAGCAAAATTGCGACTGCTTCGCGCTGGAATAAATATTCAATTTGTCGCGGTAATTGAGCTGGATAAATAAAACGGTATTATTCAGGTTTTTTTTATCTTAAAAATAAGGTTAAAATATGGATTATTTTTATTTTTAGTAAGTAAGCATCAATAATTTGATCCAGTAAAACTATAAAAATGATTATGACAGTTACAATAACTTTTATTACTCTCAAAAATCTTCTTAATCTCTCTTTTAATCTTTCCATTCTCCGACTCCTTTGATTTTCCTTTTTTCACTACAAAACTTTTATCTTCAAAGCCTTACTTTCCCCAATCCCTTCCACCGCCGAGCTAATATTTCACAATCTTCCCAGCACTATTTTCTTTCTTTTTTTTTAAAACTACCTTCCCTAAAAAATGAGTCCCCTTCGAGAATCCCATCAGCAGCAACCGACCTCGCTCTCGACCTCCCGCTTTTCCGCTCCAGCTGACCTCGCCGCCTTATCAATCCAAGCAGCCGCGGCGACTTTACGGAGACAAAAAGCGCCTCTCTCTCACGCCTCGCGTCCCGACCGCTCCGTGGCGTGAAATTTATTCGGGCGCCTCGTCGCATGCAGACGACGGCGGCGCGCCCGAAGAATCCTCGTCGCCGCCGCCGCCGCCGCGACGTCGATGCGCGGATGCACGTATGACGGGGAGCGCGGGGAGCCCCGCGGGCCTCTAATCCGT
>JAWWEM010045281.1:13308-42744 GCA_035582935.1 Ormyrus thymus
CCGCCGCCGCCGCGACGTCGATGCGCGGATGCACGTATGACGGGGAGCGCGGGGAGCCCCGCGGGCCTCTAATCCGTCACCGGGGGGCCCTGCCGCGTCGGAATTCGGAGCGCGGAGCCGGGGCTTCGCGCCGCGATTCCGAATGTACGCCGAGGAGTCAGACGCGGGACGTATTGTTGAATCTGCCTGCCGGGACGCGACGGGAAATTCTTTTCCGGGAATTCCGACGTAAGAGGTTCTCGCTGGCGGCTTTTTTTGCTTTTGGCGCGCGTAATAGGTGGCGGGTGGGGGAGTGCACAGTTTCGGCGGAAATTCGCTCCTCGCCGAGAGGAGGAAATTTTATTGCGGGAAGGAACGATATCGCTTTTTAGCTTTTTAACTTTTTGATTTGAATGAATAATCATTCGCAATGTATGGTCATCCCGTACGCTCCTTAAACATCCATAAGAAGAGAAAAGTCAGTCAACAGTCACGCTCGTCCAGCTCTCCATTCATCTCATCGCCTCGCATCAAATCCCCGCAGCAAACCAGCTGGCGGGCGATTCTTAAAAGCTTCTCCGAATATTTAATCTAGCTCGTTCTCGCGGCCGATTAATAAAAGCGAGCTTCTCCCAGCCTCCCTCCTCCCTCGAAATCGCGTAGGCACACCGGCGGGCTCTCTTCTCCCAATAAAATCCGTCACATCTTCGGAGCGACGCGCCTCTCTCCGCTCGGACGGAATAACCACTCGAGCGTAACAATCGCCGGGACGACTCGGCCAAGTCGCTCGACTTTTTCGAGAGCCTCGCGACGACCCGAACGAAGGCCCGATCCTCCTCCGATTCAATCGAGCCGCAACGACGTTAATCAAATCAGCCGGTCTCGGCGCATTAGTAAAACAAACCCGCCGCGGGAGCGGTCGAGCGCGCGTACAACAGCGACGAGCGAGATAATGCGCGTTAATCCGCGCGTTTTTGTCTCTCGCCTCTCGGCGAATTGATATGTTTGCGCGAATCGCGCGCGCCGAGGCGGCCTGCAGCGAGGCGCGCACTTGGGTGTGATTCATTCCCGGTGGACTTGAGCCGATGCTGATTTATCGCTCGCGCGCGGATCGGTCTGTAAGTCGCTGCTTGTGTGCGCTTTTCATCGGTGGCCGCTTTAATTCTTTAAGGAGCCGTCAGGGTCAAGAGCGCGCTTTTTCAGTCTTTCGCGCGTCTGGCGGCTGCGGTGATTCTTCCGTGTAAATAGACGGTAATGCGAAACGGTGGGTAGCTTGTGTAAGAGTGGCTTAGTGGATAGATGGGCAAGTTTTTATGCTAATAAAGCACTATAAAGACATTTGCAGTCATCGATCAATTAATTTAATTATTTTATGATGTTTAGTAAGTTATTAATGTTGATCGATGGCTGCGACGAGTATTAGTTTGTTTTCATTATCGGAATCTGCGGCACAACGGGTCACTGTTCGTTTCGTACTAAAGTACGCCGTTAATCGAATTGAACAGGTGTGAATCATCCAATTATCTGAAAACGGATTTAACGTGTGTAGTGAAATTTGAAAATTTAAATACCGACGACACTGAGCAGCGCCTTGGACGATAACGAACCCCGATAAGTCGACATTGCCTCGATACAATTTGCATTTCAGACGCGAGTCGCTCGTTTAAAAGCGCGTTAAATTCTTTTTCAACGCCGCCCAGATTACAGAAATAAGCGGCGTTAAACGCGCGGGACAAAAAATTATGCAAAGCGAGAGCGTAAGCCTCGGTAATGAAGATAACCCGAAGAGCTCCGGTTTCTTTTGTCTCGCGAGAACAGAGCCGAGCGCAACTGGTCCAAATAGTAAATTACCCTTTCAGCAAGTCTATGAATAGCCTCGCTTTCGAAATCAATGAATCGGCGAAGAGAAGTTTCCTTTGCTCCTCAAAGTGCTTTCGTTAGGCCCTCGGTCCTCGCCGCTTTCTTTTTTTATCCGCGGGCACGAAAGTCTGGACTCGTTCTGATACTGTGCCAGGCGCGCGCGTAAATTGGGTTACGGAGCACGAGCCTCGCGGTTTGCTTACATTTTTCTGCTTCCCGGAGGCGTTGCTCTCTTCCGCCTCCTTTGCCAGGGGGCCGCGACTGCCGGGCGGTGTACAACCTCGTTCCGGCGGCTGTTTCGCGCTGCCGTGCGAATGAAAGAGCGCGGCTGCTTTTTCAGCTGCGACAATCGTAGAATGGGGCTCTCGCGGACAATTCCCGCGAAATGTAATGATTTTCCCGATGGCTAGTTTTGTCAGTTTCACGCTGCGAGTGCTAAATTGGACGGCTGCGGGGGAAAGCGGCAAAAATTTATTACCGAGTTTACGTGGAAGCGGGGGTTCGAATTTAAGTAGGCTACGAGCATTTAAAGAGGTTTATTGGACGGACGTCCACGGAAAATCGGATGATTTAACTTATCGGACTTACAGATTTAATTTACGCCGTCGTACTTTGTTCGCCGCACTTTTAAATGCTAATTCAATAAATGTTGGAAGTCATGTTTTCGCGGCAATCAATTGCAGTTTTGTTCAATTTGCATTAGCGCATTAGCATTTCCATTGTCCGCGCGCAACGGCTTATCAATTACACTTTTGTAATGGCAGTAGCCGTCCGCGAGGAATCGCGCTAATCAAAAGATTATACGGACAAAGAGAGGCGAGTCGTCGCATCGACGAGAAAATCAAAATCCGCAAGGCCGCGAAAAAATCGAGATCCCGCTTCCTCGCTCGAGGAGATAGACGAGGAAAATGTTTACCAGAACGCGTCGAGATCTAGACCGGTCGATGCTTAATTCATGCTCTCGCGTCACGTAACGGCTGCCGGTCAGAACAAAGCGCAATCGACAGGCTTTGCTACATTAAGTTTCCGTCTTATCTCTTCCTCGGTTCCTCCTCCTTTTAATTAACTCGCGCTTAAAATTCCTCGCGCTCGAGGCGAGAAATCGCTGGCTCGAAAGATGCGGGCAACGACATCCGCGCGCGCGGATGCGCCCGTTGCGAAACGTGTGCGTCGCGATTGCCGAGCGCGCGAGGCGAGATTTCGATCGAGAATCGATCGGACTTTGGACGGATCGTCGACTGGTTTCGACGGCGGACGTATAGGAAGTTGGAACAAAGGCTTCGATCGGCTGCATTCTAATAATGATGATTCAAGGACAGCCGTTCGCACGATTAGCGTAATCGATATATCTCTCGCGCGTAAAATTGCAATTTTTTAATTTACCTCGGCAATTTAGCCACAATTAGTCGGTTATCTAATTTTCGAACGCTCTTTTTTTTCTCGCACTGTATAATTAATTTCGTGCACCTATACATCGCGCTGCTTTTCAAGATTTTACCGTTTATACACCGGAGCAAAATATTGTGATATAATTTGGAGCAATTGTATTAACTTAAACTAAGCAAAACAATGACCGAGTATATACACTTTCCCCCCAAAGAATGCTACTGTCAACCGACTCCTTCCCACGCGGCATCAATTGAAAACTATCCAGCAGCAGCTCCGAAACAGATAAACATTTCGACGCGTCTCGCTTTTACTTTCCTCGTCCCGCAGGCCGATCGCAAACCGAGGCAAAAAGAAAAAGCCCAAGCCAGACCCCGCAAGGAGATAATCTCTCCGTCGCGGAGCTCTCGAAATCTCGCGCTCGGCCGAGCCGAACTTGAAATCGAAATCGCTCGCCCTCGTGAGTCTTCTATTAATAACGATCGGCGCCTGCGCGCGGCGCGGCCGGCTCGCGCGCGCGCGCGCACGCGTATCGCGTGAGTCGCGCTCGTGACGGGGCTCTTCGGTGGGATTTGTTTTTTTAAGCTGGATTTCGGGCTTGTTTATTGGAGAGGAGGGTCAATGATCGCGGCGAGGGTTTCCGTACGGTGCAGCGGGAGCTGGGGTTGTTTATCGGTTCGTGCTTCGCGTTATGTCTTGGACATGGATATGTGCAATGTTTCTAAGATATGGCTGCGTTTTTGTAGAAGCTCATCTTGATGCTGTTTTACTTATTGCTATGGAGGGGAGAGAAAAGACAAATGTAATTTATTGTTATGTATGAAGCTTCCATTTGGGTGGAATGAAATTATTGCGAAATAATGCGACTGACGGTAATTCATGCGAATTTTTTTGTTTTATTAAGTTTTTTTCTTCAAACGTTGCGTAACATTTTAAAGCAGTTATTAATGCGCTCGTAAAAGAATAATTAAATCATACTGTTGCGTTTCATAACATCATCAATCAAGCACTTACGCTACCAAGTCTATCAATACCGTCTATTGTCGGCTGCTTTTATTGATCATTTAATCTAGTTTTTTACTTGATCTTTTAATCGGCTGGATCAACTGGTTGCACGACTGCATCGAAAGGCCACGATAATTCCATTGTTTTACGTCTATTTTAAGACTCCCCGCTCGAAGCGCGCCCCGAACCGCGCGATTATCCGGGCCGCGCGCCTCGGGCGCGAAAAATCTGGAAAACGCCGCGTCGGTCGCAGCCGGGCCGCGCGCCTAATAACGAAATTCCCACATCAGCAGCCGAGTCGTCGGGCGCGATTAATCAGCGCTCATTAGCGAATCCGCAAAAATCCGCGCACCTAAATCAGGGCGCTCGGGCGCGCCGCGACGAGTTACCCGGAGAGGAGAGACAAAACGGCCCCCCCTCTGCCCCCCCTCGGCTGCACATGACTGGCCTGTATCTCCGCGAACAAAAGCGGCGACGGCCGCCGCCGCGGCGCGATAGCCGCCGGAGCGGAACGCTCGGCTTATATACGGCGGATCGGCCATCGCGCTCCGCCGCTGCAGCCGAGGAAATTATGGTCGTTCGCCAAAGCGCGACAGAGAGAGAGAGAACGAGAAAGAGAGAGGAGAAGCTTCTTTATGGCCTGGATTGATTCTTCGGAAGGGACCTGGGGATTTGGATTGATTGGGAGTCCAGTCGAGTTTGACGGTCCTTTTTGGTGGTTAAGGAGGGCTTGGGGACACGTGACTGTGTCCTCTTAAAATCATCTGAAAAATCAAGACTATGTTGATAACAGCTTCTTATGGTAGTTTTATACTTGTGTATTTAATTTTTAGTATTTTTTAAATTCGAAAAAAAAATGGGTCATGCGAATAAAATTCACAGACTTGAGGTTTCGCTGAATGAAAATTCACCATTTAATGCATTCCACAAGTTGGAGTAAAGTCAACATTTTTCTAATTTAATATCTTGGCAGTGAATAAGCTTCAAATATCCAAACTATCTCTTTCAATAAAAAAATGAAATTTATTAATATAAAACTGTGATAAGAAGATATTATTAATAAAATATTCAGTTTGGCAGATGTTTTAAAAGAGACACATTTCTCGGTGGAAAGCCCCCTTTAATTTTGAGGTAAAATATGGTAAACTCGGATGATTAAACAATTTGGGAGATTTAATTAATAGGTTTATACTGCTTTTCATATTTTAATTAAAGAAATTTTTCAACGGCTTTGATACATTTCTATTCAACCGAGACTAGATCCCGTAAAAAAGTCTGGGTCGCGAGTCTGCGAAAAATTTATTAAAATATAGTCTGATGGAATTCGTTCTACTTCAATGACTAAGCATATTTTGTAGATGCTTTTCAAGGTTTCAAGTAATATTAGAAATTTGTTGAATAAAATAAAAGTAAAATTGAGCCGTGTTAAATCGCCGACATCTGAAAAATATACATTCAGATTTTTCACTGAAACGTTGTAAAAATGGATTATTGAACAAAATCGTAGCTGCTCGAAAAGTCTTTCGATTGTGACAAATTTTATAGCTACTTTAAGCTTGCCGCTCGAATCACCTTGCAAAGAAAAATCGAGAAACAATCGAAGAGAGCAATTTTTAATCAGCGAGTTTCAATTTTAAACCGAACGATTTTGGTCAAGCCAAGGTTTCGAAAGAAAGGAAGTAGCAATTATTTATTAATTGCTCACGATTCGATGGCTAGATTTTCCATCCTCTTTAACGCTGCAAGTTAAGGTCAGTGTAATTAGCATTGCACGATAGAGAGGATGGAGACTTACATAGTCATTATTATATGCACGTATGGAGAATCGTGACTTTTACCTTTTATGCGCGCATATTTCACACAATGATTATTAGGGTACTGGTTTGAAAGTAACATACCAAATAAATTAGCGAGGATTTTAAGCTGAATCGTAATTCCAGAACGAGACATTCTATTGCATAAAATGAGAAAAATCGAAATGTAGCTTTTGCAATTTCTTAATAATTAAATAATGCCAAAATCTGGGATTTAGTCGTTAAACTGAATGACTTAGATATTTCAGATTACTTTCTAAATGATTCAATAGGCTTTTTCGACGAGCAGCGGATTGCTTTACCGCTTGCAGCCTCTTTTTTGCCTGTTATATACAGTGCAAAGGTTACGTACACCTCACGCAAATAAATGTAACGGGAACTATGCTTTGATGAACTTCTGAAACGTTCAGAAAAAAAGGATTCAGAATAACTCCAGGAAAGTTTTCAAATGGTGACTTTTTTAAACGAATTAAAAATACTCTCTTTTTTTTTGCCCGGCTCAAAGGAAATTCGTTTTATCTTGGAGCTCTCGGACTTTTTCGCGGACAAACATCACTATTTTTGTTGAGAGAGTTTTAGCTCCCGTGCCATTTATCTGCATAGTGGAGTATCAAAGAGAATACTTGAGAAACCGATATCTATCATCGGGCTTTTTCGACGGGATTTGGATTTTAAGTGCTGCGGGTCTGTTTTATAAGTTAGGATCGTTTTTTATCTTGATTCGTTACGCGAGTCGTTCACTTTTTTCATTGTTGCTGCGTTTTTTAAAAAAATTATTAAATATAAATGTTCGTATAATGCAGTCTTTGCATGCGGATGTTTGAAGTGAAAAATTTCATAAAATTTCAACTTAAATAATTGATTTGGAGAGATTGTGTGTACCGATTTATTCATTCCGTTTTGAGTATTAAAATATGAATACATTCTACGCGGTAATTAAACGGGTAAAACGTTATTAATATGAGATTATCTCTTTTTATTAAATTATACCAGTTATTCGGATTATTATTATTATTATTTTTTTCATACATCTATTGTTTATATAAAAAGAATCAAGTCGTATTTTTTCTTCTTTCGAATAAATAAAACTTAAAAAAATATGATTAATTTTCTCTTTTGCATATGGTTCAAAGCCAAAAACCGATACCTCCCATCAAATTTTCTAAAACAATAAAGAAATCGCAAAAAATCGCCCCAAGCTAATACAACGAAGCAGCTCAGCGCCCGCTCGAGTTTCGAGAGCGAGCGTTCGACGCCGAAAACTCGAGTAACAATTTCGCGGCGCGGCCCGCGTGCGAGCGTCGCCGCGCGGCGGGAGCAACAACAATGACGCGTCGTCCGCCGCCCCGCATATTCACCCCGTGAATAGCGCGCCGCGCCGACGCTAAAATTCCGGCGTCGAAAAAACATTCTCAAAGCGCTCTCCCCCGGGCGCGCGCTCTTTTCATTAGAGCCTTGCTTTAATTCATGCAAAACGGTCGAGCCGCGGCCAGTAAAAACAACGCGAGCGGCGTATAATCCGCTGCCAAAAAGCTCGCGCGCCCCGCGCATGAAATACGACGCCGGGAAAAGAGAGAGAGAGTCCAATGAAAGCCAATAGCGCCATCAATCAATCAGCGCTCTTCGCAAGGCGGAAAGGGGTTTTTTTTCTTTTTTTTTTTGCCCTGCGAGGAGTTTGCGTTTCGGTTTCTGAGGGGCAGCTTCGCGGGGGAGAAGATTGCGGCGTGGATTTCTTATTCATGGAGGTGTTAATTGGGTTTTAAAGATTCACAGGGGTGGCTGCCTTTTTAGTACGTGATTCGCTTGTTGGTGAATTTTTCGAGGTTGGGTTGTGGAAAGTTTGTCTTTCTTTTTTTCTTTTTTGGGGCTGGCATTAACGTTGTTAAGAGGACAGTCAGGGCGGCTGACATGAATATTCATAAGGTTCGGAATAGATCCGCTATGTAATCATACATAGAAATTAATTTTATACCTACCTTATAGGAAGATATTCAAAAGGTGATATTAAAAAAGTGAAGATATTCAAGAGATATTCAAATTCGGGAAGGTGCGAGCGATCTGCACAAAAAAAGTAGGCATTAAATTATTTTATCGTTACTTAAGGCTTTTAAATTATCAGATACTTTTTCATAGTTTATTATTGTATCAACAGAATAATTTTAATAGTCAAAACATGTAACTCATACTAGACTAAATGTAAGTCTACCAATATTTTCTCTTATGACGTGCAGAGTAAATAAAAAGGAGCGGGCTAATCGCTTCTATAAAAGTATATAATTAATTCTCGGATTCGAAAGTAAGGTCAAAATAGTTAACAAAACGAAACGGGATAATGAAGATAGACAGATGTAGTCTGCCCGCATAAAAAGTTCATATTTGTCTGTCATTTTCTTCATTCGACAATGGAATTCAGATCTGTCATCAGAGTTTAAAAAAAGCATCCTAATTATATACTACAATAAAGCAAATAATTCATTAGGCGGTTAATTCTCGTTGTAATATAGCTTATATGAGTATAATAGTTAGTTAATAACTGGTCATTTATTTAGCGACGTTATCGGAGCTCTTTGCCAAACTACCAATGGTCTTGTATAGACGTCATCTAAATATTACTCCGTTTATTCGATACATTTTGGCCGTTTTGGTACATTTAGCCAATGAATTTGCTTCGTGAAACGCAATAATTTACAAATGGACCACCGCATTAATAACTAAAAGGCTTACAAGCCACGCAGCTCGATCCGAGGGTTCGCAAGTCAACTACCTCCGAACGAAAATAAAAATTTTCAAACCGAAAGAAGACGTCATTCACCGCAAAAAGGGAAGAAAAATAACACAATCAATACTGTTTTTACGTGAAACGATATCGATGCTCTTATTAATCCCAAATCGCAGGCGGGCGAGCAACCTTAAACATGCGAATCCCCGTGGAGATCGACGCGGAAAGAGCAGAGCTCGAAACGTCAATGGAAACGAAGTTCCGAGCAGCCAATCTGGCGAGGCAAAATTGCTCGGTCTAAAACATTCAGCCTTATTTCGGGCTTTGTTTGCCGGCAAATCGAATTACGAGCCGTCGATCGACGTGTCTTTGATCTCCCGACGATCGAGAAATAGACGACGGAACGGCTCCGGCTCTATTTATCCGCTCGCTTTTTCTCTCTCTCCCTCTCTCCCGGGTAGATCGATTCGCGCGCTCCGAGAACCTTTTTGTCGCTCCGCGCCGCAGCTTTTTTCTCGGAGAGTCGCCCGGCGGCGAGTATTAGCCTCTGGCGCGGCTGCGCCGAGGCTCCTTTCCTTTCCGCGTGTGCATGTCTCTCGCCGCGTCGGAATGTAAAATTGCGCGAATCGAGTAAATATTTGGCCGGCGTGGCTTCGCCGGGCGCCCGAGGATTCTCCGTCTGTTTGCTGCGAAAATTAATAACTCGGATGTTGGCTCGGGGGCGCGAGGGCGGGCTCGTGTCCTTTTCTCTGAGCTACATTCGTAATTCGGTGGTTGGATCGGACGGTTAATTTGAAAAAGTTTAAGTTCAATCTTTATTGAGTCGTGAGGGCGGAGGAATGTATTTTGAATTCGTACAAGAAACTTGGAATTGGGCAGAATTCGAGTGCTTATTACGTCGCGGGATTTGAACATTTTATGAATTGATTTACAAAATATGCTGTTACGCAAAATGTACAGCGGCAAAATATTGCGGAGCAGTTGCATATTAGACAATATAAACGGAAGCCATAAAAATAAATCAACAAAAGCAGAAATACGTTTCCCAGAGGCATTTTTACAAAAATATTGTTTTACTTTTACGATTTACATGATTCTGCAATACTGTTACATTAAAAAAATAAATTGCCCGGAACGCGGGGCGAAAAATAAAAGCGAAAATTCGCCGGAATAATCCTCCTGCGGCGATAAATTGCGGACGTCGCGAGCCAGATCAGCGCACTTCGTCCCTACCAACGTTTTACTTACTCGCTTCTCCTAATACGAGCGCTGTCAAATTTAACTGCCCGCATTGACGCGGGGGTAATATGATTCGCGGCAAGTAGAATGTACGATTTATGTACGGACTGCAGCGCATTGCAATAGTCAATCATAAACGAACATGAAAGATCGAATTTCGAGGATGAAATCAAGCTTTAATGCTGGGACATTATAGAGTCGTTATTAGTTGTAAAATAGCCATTGCGTGATTGAACGGTTTATTAGGATAAATTTTGGAAGTAAAGAGGCTTTGATGACGCTAAAATTGAAACAGTCGTTCGTATTGTATTGAAATTCTGATATTGTGACGATATTGCAATGTTTGTATAAATTAATAGTGTAAGTAACAATAATAATAGGGTAAATATTGAATCATTCGTCGTTATGAAAATGATTAGTACTTCAAGATTTCAAAGGAACCATGACATTTCAAGTTTAGTTTACAGTTATGAAGTTCATGAAATTTAACTACTATTTGTGAAAATTAAATAATGAATCAGAAAGTCACTCATAGCGCGTCTCATTTTTGTGTTCATACTTAAACCTAACCTTATCCAGTTTCACTTCAAAAGTTATCAGAAGCACGCTGCTCCATCTGCGCCAGCGATTGTTTTACCAAAGAGATCTCTCCCATGCAAGAAATCCTCTTTGAACATTCGCATCGCAGACATCGGGCAGCACGCGAAGCCTTCGAATTCTTTTCGAGGCAGCACAAGAAAATCGCAACGCTCGCAGTCACAACGTGAAATTCATTTGACTGGAGTGGATTTTGCAGCTCGGATCTAATAAAAGGTTTGAATATGAACGCCGAAGCCTCGCTTCTGATTCATACCGGCCCAAAAGAACATTCCCGCTAATCTGAATGAAAAACCCATTTCAATCTAACGAATTCTTTGGCAAGAACATCTCTCGCTCTCGAACGAATGTTTAAGAGGCGGAGCTTTCGAACTTCAAAGCTCTACGTTCGGTGTGCTCGCGGTGAGAAATTTTCGGTTTACGCTCGCAAAGTTTTTTATTTACGAGGCGGTAAGAGAATAGTAATTGTTACAAGAGTCTTGATTCACAGTGAAAAACTTTACCGCGAAGGAAAACTTTATTCTTTTACCACGAGTGCTTGACTTATTAGAACATTTTTTTTTTTACAATTTACCAAGTTTGAGTGCTGGTAAAAAAGTAGTTTGCAACAATGAGACCAATTATTCAGAAAAACAATAAATTGCGCAAACTAATAGTTCAAAGTATTATACAACTTACTTAATAACCGTAAAACTCATTTAACAAAATCGCGCGATTGCTCTCTTCTTCCCCTTTAAAAAGATGCGCTTCAATTGCAAACGCAAGATAGAATATATTCCGAACGCTATGTTTTACCGCACCGAGAGCTTTTTGCTCTCGGCGCGCATATCGCAGCCGGCATCTTCCGAGATAAAAGCCCCGTCCCGTTTTTACATTCGCATTTTTTGGCCGCTTTTCGCAGCGCGGAATAGGTCGCGTATATATACCTTCTTCCATCGGCAATCTTATATTCCACGAACGTCTCTCTCCCCCTCCGCCTCGCAAAAAAAAAAGGAAGCGGAGCGAAAATAAAATGTCCCCGACGACGCGGAAACAAAGCGGTAATCTATACCTGCATGCAGGTATTGCCTCCCTCTCTCTCTCTCTCTCTCTCTCTCGCGCGCGTACCCTTTAAACTGCATTTACATGTAGCGCCGACACGCATAACCCGGGGTATTAAAGTATTAACTTGATTTGTATTGTTAGCCTTCGCGATGATAAAAAGTTATACGCTATAAAAAGCGGGCGCAGGCGATACAGAGAGAGAGAGAGAGAGAGAGAGAAAGAGAGGCCAAAGAGGAGAAAGAGAATCGTTTATACATGCAGCGATTGAAAGAGGAGGCAGAAAAAAAGCAGACCCGAGAGCTACGTGCTGTCTCTCAAAGTACTCTATAAATATCTTAAAGCGCACTCTTAAAAAAGATATTAATGATTGCGCCACTCAGAAGCCGATGGGATTTATTTTGAGGGGATTTGAGACGTGTTGTGGCGGTTTTTCTCCGACAAAATTTTGACTGCGCTGTTAATTATTGAAATTGTATTTGCACGTTTCGGTGGACCGCAAAGCAATGCACAGTATTCCGCATGAAATTAGGCACAGTCGATTCGTAGGAAACATTTTGATCAACGTTTTCCAATTAATTATCAAGCTGCAATAATCGCGATAATCCGCGAGCACCCGTTTGTTCACTTTGCGTGCACACCCAATCAATTGCAACAATAACGCATCAAAAATCCACACCGCGCCGAGGCGCGAGAGCGTCGAAGTTTAATCGCGCGAAGTATCAAACCGACAATGCGCCACCTACTGGGAAAAGCTCCCCTCAAAGGCGGCGGAGACCGCGGAAAACTCCGATTTGCAAGTCTTTACAATCAAGCCGATAAACGACGAGCTCGGCGCGTCGGGGGAAATAACTCGCGGCTCGCCTTAAAGGACGCCCCGATATCGCGGCGGAGAAAAGGCTCGGCGCGGAAAGCGAAAAAAAAGAAAAGAAGAAAAAAGGAACACTCGGGCGCCGTTCGCTCATTCAATGCAAAGCAGATGCAGAGAAGTCTCGCGTATATAAAACATACGCGGACCCGCAGAGAGAGAGAGAAAGAGAGAGCGAAACTGTTCAGAATCGCGGCCCGCGGGCTCTTAATTAAGGGGCAGACACACGGAAAAAGTCAGCCCAGGAGACAGGGAGAGTCGTGTTTTGTCGAGTAATCACGGCGACGGCTCTTTCAATTCTCATTCCTCCCTCCCTCTCTCTCTCTCTCCGGGACGGGAGTTTTTCCTCCGCGCGCCTCATTTCTTTGCGCGATTCGTTTGTCCGTTTGTTTGCGCTTGTTTGTCTGTTCTTTTTTTTCACGCTCTTTTGTATTGTTGCAGGTGCCGCGGATACACAGGCTGACCGTCCAGAGCCCGCCGAGAATCGACGAGATGAGGTACAAGGTGAGTCGACGTTTCTTTTCTTCGGATTCTCACTCGCCCGCTTTCCCGAGGCGGCACGTCCTCGCCGAGCTTGCAGGGCGGCGCAAGGTCCTTTTCTTCTTGTCCCCCCCCCCCCCCGATATCGCCGGCGCTCTCGTTTCTGCGAGGGCAGCGAATTCAAACTTTTCGGGCGAATCGGACTTGTTGTGAATTGGAGTTCGTCAAGTGCGTTTTTTCGGGGAATGAATGGACCGAGCCGATGAAGCGAAGCCGCAAGCTCGGTGGGAAAAGCTCGACGTACTTTGGGACGAAATATTTAAAGTGACTTTTTTCCTGCCGGTTTTATTGGTGTTTTGAGGTGATCACTTTTTATAAGTTCTCCAAGACTGTGCAGTCCAGAGCAGCTCAAGATTAAAAATTCCTCCCCGTGCCCCGCGCGAATCCAACGAAATTCCATCCGCGCGCAAGCAATCAACCTTCTAAGCAACCCTTGAAAATTTCAAAAAGTTTATCCCCTCTCGAAAGTAGCACATTCCGCGTCGCGCGCGTCCCTTTATCCTCGCGCGAGAGAGCGCATTTTTCTCCGGCCTTCCGCGGCCTTTGACTCCCCCCGCTCCCCGTCCCTCCGTCTTTTGAAATCGAGGATTAATGATCCCGCAGACCTTGACGGGCGCATTATCACGGCAGGCGCAGCCACCGCGGATCTTGCCGGGGCGGATTAAACGCGCCGCGGAAAAAAGCTCCCGCTGTTTGCTTTGAGAAACAATGCGAGCTTACTTTACGACGCGGCATGAATTTCCGCCCGCACGATGGCTTATGGCCGAGCTTTGCAACTCGACTCACTCTCTCTCTCTCTCTCTCTCTCCGCGGGGTTTGTTTGCGAACTTAAGGCTGCGGCCTGCCGACGAGCTCCTCTTGCCTGCGGAGCGCGGTTTTATTGCGCCCTTTTTTCTCCGCGAGGTGCATGCATCCAGCCGCGAGGTGAGAAGATCGGCCTGAGTGCGTTTCGCTATTGAAGTGATAAAAGTGGCGCGGGGAGGGCTTGCTGTTGTTTCAGCTGCCGGGGAGGGGATTAATGTTTTGACGTTTTTTTTAGATGTTTAAGATCGAGACTCTTATTGAATTTCGTACGAATACACCATTTTCATTTCAATGAATACAAAATTCAGTATACAAAAATTAATATAACGTTGAATAACAGAAACTTTATTTACTTTAATAATTATTTAACAATAATAATACCTTAAAAATACCTTTGAAATAAAATCAAAGCCAAATGCCAAAGAAAGTATAAAGTTAATACATTGCACTTTTACTACGTTTTCCTACGTTTCGGGTGTAAAATTCTATGTAATACTTATAAAATGATATTAACATAAAACAATTTGAGCATTTACGCAGTATTTAAAAAAAGGTTATCTATCTGAATTAATCACCGAACATAAAATGTTTTACGTTTATTCGTAGATTTGCAATTCATTCACCTTTTCCCAAGCTTTATGATGCGCCTCATTAACCTTATTGTTTCTTCGCCGTAATTAACAAAGATTTGCTCTAACGCGCTCTTTTTATTTGCGTATAATCAAACTTTCATTATCGTTATTCGCTTTTATCACGTGTACGCATTTACTGAAACGTCCGGTATGAAATACATACGCAATTAACCGGGGATTTGCAGTAATTAAAACATGTAGCATGACGGTTAAACTTTTTGAACTTTTAATTTCCCGCGGGGTTCGAGACGGGATGAAGCATTGCATTTTAAAAGCAATCTATCTATATCGGCTAATCCTGTTTATTTACAATGATGCGAAATTGAACTTGAGTAATAAAAAGATATTTTTTTTTCTCGTTAAAACTCATTAGGAGTTTGCGGGATACATTTTTTTAATTAAAAAAAAATCAATGGCAAATTATGAAACTCTAACTATTTGTGCGAAATGAAAAAGCAAGCAAATTACACTCTAATTACGGACTTTTTTTTATGCATTCGAGAATAATTAAAAATTACGTAAAATAAAAAGATAATTGTATAAATTCGTGCCGAGCAAGTACTTATTTTTAAAAAAGATGTTTTTAATTAACGCAGTTCGATCGTGGCCTACGTCAAATAAGATATGAAATTTAATGCACCTGCTTGAAATTTTGGTTTCATTACATTCATTAAAATGAATATATTTATCTTAAAAAATATGTATTTGCATTGAATTTCGCAAATATAAATTAGAATTAATGTACATTCACATTAATTTTACAGCTAACAAGTATATCTTTTATTCAATATATATTGGAATTTAATACACAATGGTTTAAATTTTTTATTTCAATCTATTAAATAAGAATAATGCCCCTGCTTGAAATTTCGCTTCCATTACATTTATTAAATTAAATGTATTTAAATTTTACAAAATACTGTTGTCTTGACATCAAATGCTTGTTGACCAAGTATTAAAAACTAAATTATTCAAGTAACCTTACCGCAACGACATGCACGAGTTTTTTATCGTTAATGTTTCTAAGAAAAACAGATAAAATACTCCGAAGAAAAAAAATTAATGCCCGACCCGATCCGCCCACATCAAACTGCTCATCCAAAACTTGCAAATCTCACTCATTCGCCCTAATCGCCGACCCAACACCGCGCGACAACACCCGACCCGAGCCCCTCGGCCCAGCAGCCCAAAAGCTCCTCCCGGCAGCGGTTACTTCCGAATCGACCCCCGTCCGTCGATCGACACCGCCGGTCGGGCGTGGCGGCAGTAAAAAAAAGGGGGGTGGGAGGGAGCGCGCGACGAACTTTGACGAGTCCCCGCCGGCGGGTCCTGATTTTACGCGCCCCGGCCTTTCGGACCTCGGATATTAAGGCGCGCGAGAGAGCGTAGTGCTTTTCCGCGTCCCGGGGGCTGAGCGGCCGTTCGCGCTCGCTTGTTTTTTTCCCCCTCCCCCCCCCCGTCCCGTCGTTTTGTCCCCGCGACAGTTGTTCAGCGCCGCGCCGCGCGGGACATGAAAAGGAAGCCGGAGCGTTAAGCAGGTTTAATGACGCCGCGATTAAGCTGCCAAGTGGCCCCTGCGGGTCTGCGGGTCTCGCTGCCGGCTGCCGAGGATCGAGGGATTCTCTTTTCTTCGAATTCTCGAGATATTCGAGCTGGAGGCTTCGGTGCGTGGCGTTATTCTGATATTTTAAACTTCAATATCTGACATTTAAGCGGAAAAGACTTGTTGCGGCTAAAATTTGCTGACTTTGAGGAAATACATTTGAGACATTGTATGCTAATTGGGCCTTGAAAGATAACTTGCTGGTCAAACACAAGTTACTCACGATCTTTGAATAAAAACTTGTACGATACTAAATCAGGGTAAAACAAAAGCCCAAAAAGCACGAAAGCAGTCACCAGTCAAGAAATGGCGGTGCAAGAGTCCGCGCTTCAAAAAAAAAAAAAAAAAAAAAAAAAATCTGCCCGTCCGCGTCGAAAAGCAGCTCGATTAATCCTCCTCCCCGGCGCCTCGAAAAATCAAAATCCCCCCGCAGCCCCGCGCCTCGGTCGACGCCCCACGCAGCCCAGGCGCGGCAGACAGTCCGGGCCGGACACCTGTACCTCTGTTTGTTCCCCGGCTTTGTCGACGGGGGGAAGGAGGAGGAGGAGGCGGAGGAGGAGGGCAAAAAGCTCGGCGGGACGCTGGAAATCAAAGTCCACGGCCGGCCCTCGAGGACGGGGATACAATCGTTTCGCCGGGAATAAGTGGAGCGGCAGGCAGGGCCGCTGAAAGCCCGCCGGGAATTCGAAGTCGATACACGGCCGCCTCCCTCCTCCGCCCGCTCCCCCTCTGCATATATACACGCGCATGCACTCGACACAGTTCCGTCTGCTGCACGCGCGCCCTAGCGATTCATCCCCCTTTCGCGCACGCCAATATCAGCGAGAGAGAGAGAGAGAGAGAGAGAGAGAGACAGAGAGCGAGGCGGGCTCCGCGCGATACCGAGCCGACGAGCCGAGGGCTCTGATGCCAGGCGCAAGGATGCTCTTACTTTTGATGTCGCGCGGCGCTAAGGATTTTCGGGCGAGGGCGCCTTTTAAGATCCGGGAGCTGCGCCGACGGAACTGGGATTAGACGGATGCTTTGAATTCGGATCTCGAGGCAGGGCGAATTTTGAAGTTTACGCGCGGGGAGGTATTAGTTTGGATTCCCTTCGATTGCCGAGTCTATCGTAATATGAAAATTGCGCCGTGAGCCTTTGAATCTACTTGATCTGCATCATTAATAGTTTAAGTACATTTTAAGTATACACTGAGCCAACTTTGTGCAAGTACAAAGTGTCGGTTTTTGATGTGTAATTTTTGCGTTTAGCAACAAACACGGAGAAAAAGGCGGAAAAAAACTGCTGGAATTAGATGCACATTCATGCTTCTGAAGACGTATACGCCAAGTACACTTATAGCGGGTCTCTTGACCTACAGAATTTATGTTCCTTTTGCCAGCGAGGATGGAAGGAAACGGAAGAGACTCCAAAGCTTTTCACGTTGCAAAAACACGAGCATGAGATAAGCGATATACAAATGTGCAGACATTTACATTTCGCATTCAATAGTTTCGCCTCTTATCTGGAGTTATTACAATCCATCAGAAAGTTAGAGCCTCGCGCAGCATTTCATTACAATAAAATGGAGCTTTCAATATTTTATGGAAAAATATTTAAAATCTGAAAAGTTAAGTTTTAATTAGGTCTCATTGAATTTATTATAATTTATAATTAATTCAGAGAGCGAAATATGCAATCAGTTTTTTTTTCTACCGTTCATTCATTTGCTCAAAAGACAATTTAATAAATGGAACCTTTGCTCGTCTTATTCGAACGTTTCAATATTTGTCTGCTTCCTTCTTTCAATTTAATACGTTTCTGCAATCCCGCATTGATTTACAAAAGTAAGGAGGTCGTGTGTCAAAACCGATGGCTTGACATTAATCACGATGACATTCTGATTGGCACTGATTGCCAAGACCGACTGTACACTTTGCGACCGCCAAACGTCGAACCTTAACGCCTGGCAGAGTCTGAAATTCTGATGATTAAACAAAAATGATTCTTATTGATTTTGCTTCGACGCTCGCCGCCGTTCCTCTCAGGCTCGAATATCAGAATTGCTTCTGCAGATTGAAACTCGATAGAAGATTTTCAGAGGATAAAATTTTTCTGAAAATTTGAGCTCGACATTGAATTCTTATCGAAGATATTATCTTTCCTTTTAGAGAATTTAAAAAGTTCCACTGACACCCCGATAGCGGGATCCGGATTCTTTACAATTTTCCACCCTTCGAATTTCGGTTCGAAGAAAAAAAGCTTCTAAAAGCGGTAAGCGAATTTTCCGCTTAATTAAATATGTAAAGCATCCCTGATTCCAAACTTTGTTGCCCGAAGATTACCCGTGATTGAAAAGCAGTTTAACGCGAAAACAGATTAATAAACAATCTTGTCCAGGTTTCCATTCCACCTGTCGCGACCACAATAGAGGGAATATCGGTGCCAGCCTTTGCAGCGCCTCTGTAGGTACCGAGAGGTGCATTTTCCTCCGTTTATTTTGCCCGTTGACGTCTCTCGTTTGGCGGTCGCTTGTCTCGTTTTTATTCGTCTCTCCCGCTTTCTCCCTCGCTCGCTCTCTCTCTCTCTCTCTCTCTCTCCCGACGCTAGAGGGCGCAGCGCTCCCTGATTGAAGAATCGAATTAGCGGTCGCCGGGCGGGGGTAATTGTAATTGATAAAAGTGGACGATGCCTCCCCGCTTGTAAATGGGCCATTGTCGGGGTTTTTATCGCTCGGAAAATTGTCGTCCTTCCTTCCCTTCCTTTTTCCGCATTTGCGGCCGGGGCTGTTTATTCGTCCGTTTCGTCGCTCTTTTTGGTGTGTGGCGCAAGATTTTTTCAACCGCAATGTCGAAAATGCTCGCGGTGTAGCTTATCGGCTGATTTGCTGGCCGTTTCCTGGATATCGACGATAAAACCGGGTAATTGTTTTTGGTTCGCAGTGCTGCAACGGAATGAGATTGGCTTTTACTCCTTTTTTTTTGGCTTTTGCAGGTGGAACTGTTGCGGAATTTTGTAAGGTATTTTCACTTGAAATATTAAATAAAATAATATTATTCCGCATGAATAAACTAAAAATTTATTTCATAAGAATACATTCTTTAATAGCACTTAATGATTACATTATTTAACGAATTCGTTAAAACTTTGTCAATCGGTACATCAAATGCTATCTGCAAAATAAAAACTGTCCTGTCGTATTTATTTGATTCCGCGCACATTGTTCCCGCTTCTAAGCATACTCGAACATCGGTAAAGCCTGAGCTCCCTCGCTTGAATAGGATTAGTGACTTCGAATTCTGATATGATTTTCGCACTGTTACCAGCGTCCTCAAGAACCCTTAGTTTAATAAGATTACTGTAGGCAGGAAGATGAAACTGCGTGCAGAGGAAGGATATCTTTTACGTAAAATTAATTTTTTTTAATTTAAACACTTCATTTATCAAAGTGTAAATATTTTAATAGACAAAACCAAAATTTGTTTACTTCGACGAAGAATCGTTTGTCTTTTGAAGTAAAACATTTTTGAGAAAAAAATTACTCTTGCGACCAAAACTTCTTATTATCAATGAACGCTTTACAAATTTATGCGCAATGCATCAATCCTTCCATGAACGTCGCTTCGCTGTACCTGTGCTACACGTATACGTTGTAAGTACATACAACCTATAAAAAGCATAGCAATCTTAACGATATCAATCATCGCAGCAGAAACCTAAACATACGCGATTAATTCGAGGCTACTTGTTTTAAAGGCTCAATACGAGTTAGCTCAAATGAAAAATAGCAGAAGCAGTATTATTAGGTTCGCGGGAAGTCTTCAAGTTCGCAATCATTCGTTCCTCCCACGATTGGATCGTTCATTCGTTCATACAAAAAACCCCGTCATTTTTCTATTTGTTCTTTTTACAAGTTCACGTCTCTGATAAATTATCGGTGCTCGGCTCTCAAGGCGATTACCGAAGTAAAGATGTTTAGCGACACTAAATACACTCCGCCCGCAATCGTTATCAATGTTTGCCCAAAACTCCTCAATTGTTTGATTGTTCTCTCCTGCGCGAGCGGCACTTCCCGAAATGCTGTCGCAACCATATTAGAGCGAACCCGGCTCCGTAATTGATCAAACGAATTTACTCGTCAACGAAATCCAGCCTTAATTACGCTGTACATCGTCTTTCAAAACGAACGCTTTGTCGCTCGCCGAGAATTCAGTAACGGCGTGTCGCTATCTCAATGAAATAATATTCCTTCGCCGTCGCCTTACCCAGAGAATGCAGCTCTGGAATAATCTTATTTTGCTCGGTACTAATGCTCGAATTACACGCGGCAGCCGTTAAATAGCTCCATTTCCAACGGAGGACCAATTGTTAAAAAGCTCGAGGCTTTCAAAAATAAAAATAAATAAATAAATAATTTTACTCCGAGCAACGCAATGAACGCGAACAAATTCCCCCATTGTCGCGAGAACGGCTATAATTCCTGGAAACTTTCCGAGCCGTAATGCCCGAAACGCGGAATCGAGCATTTCCTTATTATCTTCTTAGTCGGCGTCATAATGCCCCGCATATTTTCCCACCCGGGAATGCCCCCCCCCCCCTGTTTATACCGAAACATCCGCGCGGCTTCCCGCCGCCCCCGTCGGCCTCTTCGGCGTGAATAGGATTATTCGGTTATAGTATTCCGGTATGATTTTCGCGCACCGCCACCTCGGCGAGCGCCTCCGGGAGGGCCATTAATATAATGCGCTACTTTTGCTCCGCGCGGCGGAACGGTAGTTCGGGAACTATTAAATTACAGGGGCAACTTTCCCCCATCGATACGTATTTACGACTTGATAATGTTCGTTTTTAACTGGGTAAATGGAAAAGAAGCGAAGACGGCCGGAATTTCGCGCTAATTTATGATAATTTACTCAAATGCGTATTATAATTTATTCCCGGTTAAGTTTGCAATGCAGTTACGAAATAGGGCAAGTTTATAAACTGGGATGGGAAATTATTTGAATAGATGAATAACCCGGGTAATTTACCGACTCTATATAAATTCATTAACCAAACCCGTTGACTTTTAAAACTTTCCATACGCGAACAATGAGATCCGGCAAGATTTCGGCAGCTACTTCATCGCCAATTTCGAGCTCGCCAAAGTGGCGACATTATTGAATTAGCCGACGACGCGAAAGTAGCCATTTTGCTCGTTGACGCCGAGCTGCTGCATTATTTCTAATACCAAAATGGGCCACTAAAAGGAACCGCTCGTCGTTGAAAACTAAACCCCCCCGAACTATCGGCTCCCCGTGCACTCGATACTCCCCGAAATCGCAAGTAAAACAATTTTGACGAAGCTGCGGCCAAGAAAGCCCGAAAATCCATCCAGCAGGCGGCAGAGCACCGCAAACGTCCGGAATCGCGAAAAACACGTCTCCGAGACAGTTGCCGCGGCCGGAAAATCCATCGAAGAAACGGCCGATCGAAAAATCCCAGTCACGAACTCGCTGGAATAACAGGAAGAATAAGAGCCTCGGCAGAGAGCTGAACTCTCTCGCTCTCTCTCTCTCTCTCTCTCTCGTCAGGCGGTGGCTGCGCAGCGGCCGACGATCCGGAAGTTAGTCCCACCCACTCCGCAGAATGCATATAAAGCCGGGGAGTGAACAATAGGGCCAGAAGCGCGCACGCGAGCGAGAGAGAGAGAGAGAGAGAGAGAGGGAGAGCGAGATAGAGAGAGACTCGGGGCGTCGGCCGGGAATCGAAGTGGCGAGAATCGCATTCGGGAGGCTTCCCGCGATAAGGCGCCGCATCGGATTTGACAGCCCCGAGAAGGAGGCAGTAGGACGTGACCCGCCGGCTGCGGCAATAAACCTGCCGCGCCGATACACTCCTTCCCCTCCCTCCCTCTCTCTCTCTCTCTCTCTCTCTCTCTCTCCTCTCGCTCGCTCCAAGGTGGCGTTTAACGAGCTCGCGAGCACATCGAGATTTCGTTCGAGCTCCGAGTTGCCGACGATGTAGATTGAAATTAACGTCTTTGGACGGGGCGACGGATTTGATTGACTTCTCCCGTCGTTGCGGGGAGATTGATTTTTTTCTCGGGGGGGACATCAAGAGGGTTCATAGTCCCGAGATGGCTTTGAGAAGTCCATGTAAAAAGCCACCAACGAGCAAGATCGCAGAGACATTTTTTCTCTTCCATTACACGTGTTCTAGGTCATATTTGCAGGCGAGCAATTACCGCGACAAATTTTAGCAGATCAAATCCGCAGAGAGCGACTCGATACGCAACGTTATACACTTGCCGTTCCATTATTATCTGCGCGTAAATTTTAACGGCATAAGTATAGGGCAAATCGATAGGTTGAGTATCGCGCGAGTTATGAATTGTTAAATTCATCCCGACACCCGCACGAGTGCCTGCCGCCCGTAAAAGGATTAAACTGCTTCATGAGGGCTTCGTAATTACAGCCGGCAATAAGTGGATAGTAAATAGCCAGAAGGAAGTTGAATGGGAGAGGATCGTGAAACCGCGACACTTGTGAATTCAAACAAAGCCCCGGCGAATCTTATATGGGTTTAATCTGGTAATACTGTTTAAATTGTGAAAACAATTAACTGGAGACTTTTAAAACGTCGATTGAATTTCGGAATGATTTCGATGATTTTTACGCTTCGTCGGCAGTCGATTTTTCTACATTTTGAGCGGATTGCTTGATTTAATTTAAATAAGCTATAATTAAATATTCGATAGGTTTTCGACAACGTCAGTCGGCGAGATGTTTGAAATTCTGTAAGAGAAACGTCAATATTTCAAAGAGCTCTTCATTTAGTCAAACTTTAAATTCAATATTTTCCCGAAAAATGATTATTTCATTAAAGCACTCGTCGACAACGTTTCGACCTCTCATTCGACATCATAAATTCATAACTCGGCGCAGCTTTCGATAGTTAATCAAAAGAATTTGCAATCAATACCTGCGCGCGAGCAACAATTACGCGCAATGACAAAAGTAATTGCCCGGACTATGTATAGCCATTCATCCTTCGCCGCCGCCAAGGAAAAATGCGAATGAACGCGAATAAAGTGGGACATGCACTTCCTACCGCAATGAGTCACGAAGAAGATCGAGAAGATAATCTTTATTTCATGATATCTGACTTGCGAAACCGACGCCGCCGTTTTCAGGCGCGCGGGAGCACAGCGCGTGATAAAAGAGTGCATTATTCTTCGAATTTGTACGACGCAGGCTGGGCTGCGGATATCACTCGCCATTACGTATTCAAACTTGGCTTCATTCGAGAAGGAGGCTGAATTTCAAGTGTAATCCACAAAGGCGCTAATAAATCTTTGAATGCTTTTAAAAATTTTACGAACCCGGATTAACAGGTTCGAGTAGCCGGTTGAGCCTGCCTGAAAAAAATCTCTAACTAAGGAACACTTTCATCGCGAGCGCCGCCTTTTTTCGCCGAGAAACACGAGTCAGTCAGCCAATAATGTAAAGAGAAAATGAGAAAGCCCCGGCGTCAATGGGGGGAAAAACAGAGAGCCCTCGACATCAGAGCGGCCTCGCAACAATCCCCTTCCACTCGAAGAACCGCGAGATCGCGCATAATTAGCACAATGAAAAGATCGCCCTCTGAAAGGAATTCCGGCCGCAGCCGGAACACTCAAGAAAACGAAAAGCTGTCTCGTCCTCGTGCCGAGTCGCGGCCTCCTCCCTCGGCGGGACAATGCCGTCGCTCGCCGCCCCCTCCCCGGCTTTTCGTTGAAAAATCGCGCCGTCGCTCGACTCGAGTAACGAGCCGGAGCACGAGAAGCGGCTCTCGCTTACGCGGGGCCGGAAATGAATTCGCCAATCGGTCAATTAGAATCGGCGCGTTTGACGAGGTCACGTTCGCCGCTTTATTGGAATCTCTAATTAAGCGCGGCTCTCTCTCACCCTCTCCCTCTCTCTCTCTCTCTCTCTGCCTCTCGGCTGCGTATTTCGGCGCGATTTTGCAAGGCAGGCACGCGGCGTTCAATCGGTGAAATTCCTTTGTTGTGTTTGCCGAGGGGGAGGGAGATTTCGGAGGGAAAACCTCGAGATTCGCAGCCGCCTTTGACGAGGCCTCCGCTGCTGCCGACGACGTCTAGTATTATACTGACTGCGCCTCGTTGCGGCGACGGCGGCCTTTTTTGCGGAGCTCGCGCTGTCGCTCTGATATCCACTTTTGCGGGGTTTAATGAGCGGGAGGCTCTGATTCAGGAGTGTTTTTATTGGCCGTCTCGTCTGTACAGCGGTGAAATCCGCCTTCGTGCTCGAAGAATGAAAGAAATCATTACATAGCTTATAATTAAAGCTTCAATTCGCGCGTTTTAATTTTGTACGGTCGCATTCGCACAATTAAATATCTACTCGCTCGGTAGATTTAAACCAACAAGCTAATATCTCCCCGCAACAAAATCGACCCCGAAATCCCTCCCCGAATTCCCCGCAGCTCTGCATCTCCCCGTCGCTCCTCGCAAAGAGGCTCAAAGCGCCGCGCAAAACAAAGATCGGCCTCCGAAAATAAGAAAATCCGGCCGCAAAGCCGCCGGCCCCCCATTCATCTCCCGCGGCAATAACGAGCGCGCGGCGTCGTCGCCGAGGCTCTCGGAGGCTGCGCACACAGCGGGCACGGGCAAATACCTCGCGCGCGCTCGCGGCGAAAGCGCAGCCGATGGTAGTCCGCCGTGCGCGCGCGGAGGCCCGGAATCGGGGGCGGGAGGAGGGAGGGGGGAAACTTTGCCGAGTCTCCGGCAGCGTCGCATCGCCGGATTATCAATTGTCGACGGGGCCATTCATCGTGCGCGAGAGTTCGGCCGGGCGAGCTAAACGGCTAATGAAAATCGATGCGGCGGCTGTGTTTCGTTTGAGGACCGCCGGAAGTGATCGACGGGACGTCGGCTTTTTTCTAGCGAGCGGCGGTTGACGGGCGATTTGCGGATTAGTGGCGGTAGTTTGTTTTACGGCCGCCTTTGAATTTGGGCGAGGGCGTTTGATGGGTGTATAATTAATGGGGAGAAGAAGGGTGTCGCTTTCGGGTTATTTTGGAATTGGGCGAATTTGTATCTTGGCGACAAGTCAGGTTAGTTGGCTTGTTATTAAATTTATGAAGTTTGATTTTATATTAATTTTATAATTTTCCGCGTACAGTGAGAAAAAAATATAGTCGAACCAACGAATTCGCGCTGTTAATTTAACAAAAGGCTCCGTTCAAATAACAAACTAAAGCTGTCAAATTAACAGAGTAATTTCGTTCGGTCAACGAAGTTCATTTATCAATTAAATAAAAAAGGACATTCACTCCGACAGGTTGTTATTTTCATTTTTGTTATATATTATTAATTTTTTATGAGTTCTATTTTATTGCTTCATTAACATCGGTTTACACAAAACTCGGTGTAATGCTCCAAACGAATCAACTATCGCCGCCCAATCAAAAACAGTGCTTTAAAATTGAATACAACAATATCCATTTGCACCGAGGTGCAGCGTCCGCGCGCAATCCCGCGCCTCTAAGCCCCGATTGAAAAAACCTCCCTCCCCAATCGACGAAGCCCGCGCTCCCCCGGAGCTGAAAAATAAAACCGCACCCTCCGAGCGGCAGCGATTCCTTCCGAGAGCCACTCGAGCCACGAGCGAGCGCCGAAGGAGGCTGCGCGGCGCTCGCGATTCGCGCGCTTGGATCGCGGGGGAGCGGAAAATTTAGCGCTCCCGATTGAGATTGATGTCGCGCGCCGCTCTCTCCGCTCACCGCCCCCCGGCGTGCGAGCGAGTGCTTTTATACGCCGCGCGTCCGCTCCTATTGCGGCCGTGATTTTGACGACGAGCTAAAGGACTGCCGCGCGATGAGCAGCCGATGCGCTGCCCCCCACCCTCTCGATTTCGAGCCGCGATCCGCTATTGCCGGATATGGAGCGCCGTCCGGTTTTTCGGTGCGAATTCGCGCGGAAAGGCGGACTGCTGGAGGAGGGGAAGCTTATTAGCGACGAGGAGCTCGTAAATAAGTTACGGGGATTCTTTGAAGCATTCGGGAATTATACTGCGAATGAATATTGTTTTTGACATCGATTTCAGGATATTTCGTAATAGTTGCTGAATGCAAGTTAAGGATTAGATTCTTAATTGATTTACACGAAGGAATTGATTTTTTATATCGATAAATGCGTCTTTTTGACGCACGTAGGTAGGTGCATTGATGCGCTAAAATGCTTCGAGTGATAATAAGAACACTTGCATTACGAAATCATCTTTCACTTTATTCAAGATTAAGGGGGTCGAGAATTTAGATTCAAATTGCTTCCTGCACCGGTCAAATTGACAGCTGCAATTGACACTAACGCAATTGATTCGCCGGAGCATGCCGTTCCCCTTTTTTTTATTAAAAAAAAAAAAGAAAAAAAAAACAGGGACGCGCAATTAAAAGCCTCGCAGCGATAAATCGAAAAAGGTCGAAGCAATGATATTAATGCTCAATCGTAATATCGGCGCGTCGATAAAGACGCGCTACTTTATTACGGGCCTGTAAATAAATAAGCGAGGCATTATGCGAGCCGTTACCGTAACGAGTCGCGATTAAAATTCGAAAATATACGCCGGCGGCTCGAGATAAAATTAAGAGCCGCCGTAAAGGGGGATTTTTATTGCGGAAAATGCGGGTGTCGAGGCAGAAAGCGCCGCGCGCCCGGCCGGGCAGTAAATTCCGCGAGCGTAAACATTTTCGCAAATTAATCGCGTGTATGCCGTGACGCTCCTCATCGATGCGACTCTCCTCTCTCTCGTCCCCGCGGAAATGTCGCGATGCGAAATGTTTAGGAGCCGAGGGATATTGGGATAAATGGTTTACGCGCGCCGCTGCGAGAGAAAAACTCTGCCGGGCGTTTTGCGAAAGTGGGAGGTTGATGTCTGAATTATTTCTTTTGGCGATGAATTTGGGTCGCGTTGTTAAATCTTGGTGGAGCTTGTAGTAGTATATTTTTAATTAACAAACTGGGAACTTTTGTATAAAAACAATAAGTAGAAAGTTTGGAATCAAGAATACTAAATTATGCTTTTTTTCTAATAGCAGCAGTTCGAAAAATCAAATTATAGTTTTGTTTATACTGTTATAAAACGATATATTCATTATTATGGAATGCATTTCTACACTAAACAAGACGACCTTAAAAAAAATACGCTTTTCAGTTATACAAAAACTGACGCATCGCGATCCCCGAATGTCAAAGCATCGAAGAAAAATAAATAAATAAACATTAATAAAAAAAACACACAAAAAATCCCGAATCTCCCGCGAACAAAGGCTCCTCTAAAAATCGAAAAAAAAAAAAAAAAATGCACACTCGCAAAGAATCATTCCGCTCCATCATTTCCGCGCCGTCTCCTCGGCTTCCCACCGTGCCATTAACCGCGGCGGCGGCGTTCCGCGCGCGAAATCGCGACGCGCACTCAACCTACTTGGCATAATAGATGCACTTTGGTATAAACGCAGGCCGCGGCGAGCGAGCGAAGGGAAATAAAAGAGCGCGCGGCTCTGGCCGACTCGCGCTGAATAAAAATGTGGGCGAAGAGCGCCGGGAGAGCGAGTGTCTTTGACCCGGTCGGTTTTTCGTCAGTCGGCGGGCGACGAAAAAACCGGAGGCTCATCGGCGCCGCGGACTATTTTCGGACGCGGCGAATCAGTTTTATTGCTCCCACTCGGCGGACCGTCGCGGTTTCGAGTTTTCATATGCGTTTGATTGACAATTTTTTCGTTATGTGCTGCAGAAAATTCGACGTTTTTTCGAGTGCTTCGTTCTGGATCGCTCAAGTTTTTCTTTCTTTTTTTTTTCACTTTTCCAGTACAAAATTTCGACCTCGGCAAAAGCAGACGGACATGCGTAAAAGAATTTTCTGTAAGTGTAGTGTATTTCCATGTCTCGCGTTACAAAACTTTTGTAACGTTGTTTTCGAAACTTTTATTCAAAACGAACGCAAAGAAAACTCGGAGAAAGCATAAAAAATGAAGTTAGCGTTATTGGAAAAGTTGCTTTTCAAAAAATATCATACACCATTATGATTTTCTCGATTTAAAAACGAAAATAATTTGAATTTTTCTTCTCGAATATAAATATAAACTATGTAATTACCAGTACTACCGCAGAATTTCTAATTGTAAGTCTAATTATTAAACAAGATTCTATCATCTAGGAAATGCACGTAAAACAATTGGAACGAAAGAAGTATGAAAAAACAAAATGAAGATGAAAAGTGATATAATATGGCGAAAGAAACATAAGAAACTTGCAGAAAGGTAATATGTCGGTAACGACTTTTACGGTCTTGGTAAAAAATTTTGTTAAAAGAGCCGTTAGGATTACACGTTTTTTAAGTAAGTTGAGTAAAAGGGACGGCAAGGAAAATAATAGAAAAAAATGTGGGTCTAGTTACACGAGTAAGCTAAAAGAAAAGTAACGTTAATGAGATCGCGGAAACACAAGCTAAGCGTAATATTACATATATCTGGCCGTTAATATTAACTAAAAATTAAAATGATATTTAAGTTAAAAAGATTATAAATACGTTCCTTTTGTAATTAAAACTTTTCAGAAAAACTAACAAGTTAAATAATAAATCTTATTGCTAGTTATCTTAAAACTTTTATTTACCAAAACATTTGGAACGAGTTGCGTATTACTATTTTTGAAAGTAAAAAAGTTAAAGAAAAATACTTTAATTTAAAGTAACTACGTACGAGTAAATAAACACCTAGACGCGAATAAACAAAACATAAAATTAAGAAACTTATATACTTCATCCGAAAAGCCTTGAATATAAATAAGCAACGACGAGAGGCAATTTTCCAGCGAAAAAAGCTCCGCGCTATAAATACCCCGAGCAATAATTACGCACTATATCTTCGATTGTTAAAGTCGGGAGTAAAAACGAGCTTTCTGCCGGCTGCTTAACGCGACCTGCCAGCTTGAAAAAGTAAACAACTCGACGTGAAATACTGTTAAGAATTAAATGTTTTGACTCGTTACGAAAAAAAAAAAAATTGGAAAAAAGGAGCGGGGAGACAAAATATGGAGAATCTCTTCCGTAACATTTGCATAATGTCTGTGTAAGCTCTGCATAAGTAAGTAACGTAAAACAGGATTACGTGGGAGTGAAAAAATCGACTTAAGTAATTTTGACAATGGAAAGTATCTTCGAGGACTAATTAAAATTTTACTGATTGTAATTGATTTCATTTCAAAATAATGATATTAAAAGTTTAGGAATAACTTGCATGAATTATAATGTACGCTAACAATTTCCTACAATAGTGGAAGCACAAGAATTCTTATTTGTCGCTAAATAAATTCTTGATGGTCATTTTT
>JAWWEM010045292.1:0-12770 GCA_035582935.1 Ormyrus thymus
TAGAACATAAAACGTAAATAAACTAATATAAAATTAAAATAAATATAAATATAGTATATAATTTGTTTTTCTTATGTGAACATTGAGTCTGACGAGGTTACATAGCCTTACTTTTTTAGAACATTTAGTTTAGCTACTTAAGACCTTAAAAATAGGTTAAAGATTTTATTCTATTAAATGTTTAGTTCATGTGAAAAAAAACGTTTCATGCTAGGAAATTATATTCTAAAAAGGGTAGCTCGTTCCTACTTAGTCTTTTCTTTTGTTACCTATTTCCTAGGTAAGAAATGTTTTCGATTTCTACCAGGGAACTAAGCCAGTCAAAACCAGACTGATTCGAATAAATTTAAAAGTAGTATAATTAGATACTTTCAAAGGGAGTATGAAATTATTATCTAATTAAGAAATCTAATGAAGAAAGTTATTATTTATAAACGCGTTATACCGAAGATTTGACAGAAAAACTATTAATATCTTTTTCATCATTATTCTCCATCTCTGTCGTTAGTATCATCTTTTATTTAAAAATATCGAAATGTTGGTTTTTTTGGATCCAGAAGAACAAGAGAATAACCAAGTTATACACTAGAGTCTTTTAACATTTAACACTACAAACGTAATAATGAAACCTGTAATTTTCAAAACATGTAAGTTTTTAGTTTGAGTTTGTCTGTCTATGACCGTAGACGGTACTCAACTAACTTTTTGAAAACAACTCTGATAATCTGAAACACTCTGAAATACCATTGAATTTATTATTTGATGCAAGCTAATTTCGCCGAAAAAATATACGATAAATTTAATAATGTGAACTTATCAATTTAATAAGTTAATATCATCAACTTAATAAATTATTGCAACCAAAACAAACAGTTGGATTAAGCAATTTAATAAAATGTTATTAAAATAATTCAGTATTTTAAAAACAAAAATAAAAGAAACTTTTCTTAATTTTATTACCTACGAATTTCATATTCTGAGGAATCCAACTTTGTATTCGCATTATCGCATATTTGTTATTTCAATTATTGTCTAATGTATACATATTTTAGTCGCACGTTATATTTATTACATATTATTCTGGTGGTATTATTATTATTCTGGCATCCCTACGCAAATTACATAACTCGCTATCGAACGCTTTGTCGCAACACTAACGCTTACATTAGTTGCAAGTGTTGTCTTCAAGCTCGCTCTTGTATACTAACTGAATGTATTTTGGGCTCTTGCGAGTTGGCAGAACGACTAGCAGCCACCTATCGCTAGGAATCTACATTGACATTTAAAAGAACTTAATTTAAGTCCATGGAAAATTGATATATATATTTCTTTTTTGAACATATATATTTATTTAATATAATTAAAAATAATTCAAATTATTTCTTGAATTTTACATTATTAATTAATTACCTATTAGTAATGTAAAATTTAAGAATTAATTGCATTGTATTTATGAAATATTTTTTTAATGTACTAATATAAAGATTGAATTTGAAGTTGTTGAGCAACTAATCTTATAAAATATAGTGATTATAAGAATTATGAGAATCTGAAATTTATTTTAGTACAATATTTTCATACATTAATTGTTTCAGCATTCCATTTCATAATAGGACAAAATTAAATTAATAACGAAAAATTTGATAATATATGTGACAATATTCATAAAATACGTTTTCTAGTTAAAAATATGATTATTTAATTTGATAACATATTTAATTCCGTAACGCGGCTATGATGATATAATTATTTATTTATTTATTTATTTATTTACCAGAAAAATTTACAAAGGTAAATCCTATAGAGGTAACACAAAGTTACCTGTACATAGAGTGGCAAGCTTACAAACTAACTTGAAACTAAAAAACTAAAGCTAAAAACTAAATTGTCCCAAAATTGCGAATACATATTTTTATAAATATATTACAATTCAATAAAATTTTTTGCACAAATTAAACTAAAGAAACGTAAAACAGTAAACGATTTTAACAATTTATATTTCTTATTCGCAGACAGTCTGACATGATTTTAGCAGCCATTATTATTCTTTATCCACATTTTAAGTTTGTTTTTTATAATTCTTTTATTCTAATGAAATATTTTATCAAATTAATTTTAATATCATTAATTCAATAGAATTCTCTTTAATTTGATGATATATTTCATCGGCGAAATTTGCTTTTTTTCATATCATCAATTTAATAATATATTTAATAAATTTGACAGTATTTTTTTCTCAGTCAAGTTTTCTGGATTCGGCGGTCAGAGTGTGAGTGTATTTTAACGAAATAGGGCTTTTTAAAATTGTTTAATCCAAATATAACGAATGAAAGTACTAGAAAATAATTGAATGCGACGCGCCGCAGCAAGATTTCATTAATCCGAAAATAATGCGAATATAAAAGAGCAGCCTCGAACAGCCATTTGTTAACCCGGTTCGAAATTCTTTTTGATCCTGGCCGCGAATTTCGCATAACGGCACGGTGCATTATAAAAGTTTCCAAGTGACTCATCGCGCCCGCCGGTTCGACGCATTATAGCCGAAGTTTGACAGTGGGGCGCTACGCCGGGGCAAAGAAAAAGGGAGCAAAAGGGGGGGGGGGCGAGGAGCGCGCAAAAGCAAAGAAAGGGAATCGCGCGCGGAGGAATTCCGGCTGCGTCGTCGATCGTGTGCGCCGAGTGAGATTAGTAGATCCGCATTATTAGCTTTAACGAGCCCGGAGCGCCGCCGCGAGAGCCGCGCTCCTTCCGCGCTCGTTGATGCTCCGCGGATAAAGATTGAAATTCTTGTAATTGCCGAGATCGGGTCCAATATTAATTTGTACACCGCCGGAGCCCCGCAAGCCGGCCCGAAAACGAAGCCGTCTCGCTGCTCTATTCTTGCGGACGTGTTCATTGAGCTCTCAGGGTGGCCCGGTTATGCTATTGCCGTTGGGGGAGCCGGGCGCCAGCGCTGAATTCCCCCGTAGGTGTGTATACGTGTGTATGAGGAGGGCAGACCACCGCTTATAAGCGAATGACTCGCTGACCGACGGGTTTCACTCTCGATCGCTCGGGCGCTTAGCGATCGAAGGACGCGGAGAGCGAGAGGAGGAGCGAGCGAGCGAGCGAGTTGCTCATTTGCATATTCCCCGGGCACAACATGTGTTCCCGCGACATTTTTTCTCAAATAATTAAAATGCGCGTGCTCGGGTGGATTGAGACGTTAGCCGATCGGCGAGATTAGCGAGCGAGCCCGTATTTATACCGACGGCCCGAGAGGGAGACCTGCTTTTCTCTCATTAAGGAGAGAGGAGCGTCTAGCCGATATTATTTATACGGCGCTCCGTCGAAGTCGCCGGCGAGCATTGCCGTTATGCAAACTACTTGTTTTGGTAGCTCGTGATTTTACAGCTTCATTCGATGTCAACTCAATGGACTCTCCCCCCGTTCGAAGAGCGTCTTTCGCAAGGCAGCTAAATACCCCGGGTCGTTAAACTCGCGGAGTAGCGCCGATTCACGACAGCTCAAGTTTTACGCTAGGAATCGAGACGCGGGCCCGCGAAACTGAAGCGCCGCTCTCGGCGAAACGAGCGAGCGGAAAAGTAATTGGCAGGATTTGAAGAGGCTGTCGTTTGTCGCTCGGCTAACAAGTTAGAAAGCAGATAAGAGGCTGCGGCGCTATCATCCTCCAGAGGTCTTCCCGCCGGCCTGTGATTACGCTCTTGACTTTCGCGGTCGGGCCGCTCGGCGGCCGAGGGCGCTCCCATGCCGCGGCACGTTCTCGCATAATAATGCGCGGGCCGCGCGTCTCGGTCCGCGTCGGCGTGCGCTCCCGCCGACGCTATTTATAGGAGCGTTATTACTTTATCGCGTCCGACTCTCGCGGCGAGCGCTCGCGGATCCGTCAGCTGACTCGGGAGAGCCCGGTTCTTTTTAATTGGACGCCCTGCCCATTGAGAGGTAGACGCGCGATAAATTTCCCGTCTCCTCCGCGTCGTTATTTCGCGCGATTAACGTTTCGACGACGCCGGACGACGGTGCTCCGCTGTGCGGCCAGTTTTGTGAATGAAATCGCGGTCGTTAATCCGAGCGAGTCGTTTTGTATTAATTAAAAGATTAATCGACGGCATCGAATTAAAGTTATTATGCCTACTGGAAAGTGCGGTAAAATTTATGCCTCCCCGTACACTTTTTACGTCCGCCAAGGACTGCTCGGCGCGGCAGTGGAACTTTATAATGTGCAATTTACAATTGACCAATGGAAACCGGAATGTCCGCGGAGTGCAGGTGTAGCTGATTCACGTAAGCGCGGACGAGGAGGCATAAACGTCGGCCGCATCTGGCGCTGCTCGCTCAATTGTACATTGACAAGGTTTTAATACACATTTTATAGAACCGTTTTGCGCGCTAAATTATACGGCTAGACGCGGAGGTAGAGGCTGAAACGGCTTTCCGATGCCGGTGATAAAGTTCGTTTTCCTTCGCGTTCGTATTGATTGCAATACAATAAAAGTTGTTTGCACAAAAATAGCGCACTGCTTTGCAACATGTCGATATTGACAGGTACGTGCATTATTAAATGAACCTCGCGAAGAGAGAGAGAGATAAACTGAATTCTCTCCGTCCCGACAATCGAGCATTCTTTCTAAGCCAATTATTTTTCGCGGTTACATCGATAGCCGGCTTGTAGTACGAGCAAAGTGCACGTTTAATAAATATCCTCGGCTGTCAATTACCTTGAAAAAAATCAGCCGGTGATAGGAGCCGGAGATAAAAATGTCCTACGAGATCAGATGTCGCTGGATGCTTATTCAAAAGGAGAAAATAAATCCCACGATGAGGTTCGAGCGCCGAGAGAGAGAAAGCACGACGTTGTCGTTCGCCCTCTTAGCCAGGACGTGCGAGCTTGGCGTCATCGACTCCGGACAATTAGCGCTTGATGCGCCGTCGGGGCCCGCAGACAGCCGAGCCACGCAGGCATAGGTGCGTTACGCCCCCCCGGCCGCTGCCACCGGCGAGGGCCTCGCGACGCCGAGCGTCGCCGCGCCGAGCTATCGGCCGATCATCTCCCCGGGACCCGATCGAGAGAGCCGCTCTCCCGCCTCGTTCGCACTCTCCCGCTCGCGGTAAATAACGACCTGTCCGTCGGGATCGTTCCTTTTGACTTTTAGATCGCTCGAGCGCGAGGCCCGACTGGAGCTTCTCGCCTGTCGGCCGCGAGAACGTCGCCGCGAAATTATGCTCCGCGGGCGATTATCGACGCTTAAATCATCTGCCGTGTATTTGAATGCGCCGTTCCCGAGATTTGAGCGGACTATCAAGGCGACTCTTGTTAATTAAAAGCGATGCGCGGCCGCTCGGCCGCGCAATAATCGTAAGTCAGGCCGCGGCTTTTTCGATTTCCCCGACTTTTTGCGCGCGACGCTTAATCTCTTAATTATAGTTTTACCGGCGAGATAAGTTTTCGTAGTAATTGCTACCCGGGGACGACTATCTCGTAATGAAAAATACTCTGTTGCATTTTATTGCACGGTCGTTTGATGCTTTTCATTTAAGCGCGCCGCGGAATTAATCAACGATCCGCGGCATTAATCTCGACATTTTTACCCGTCTTTTTCATCTCCGTTTGCTAAAGCTTAACGACTCGCGCCCGATGCTGCCCGACGCTTTATAGAGACGTCTTTGCGCCCATCGAAATTTAATAAATATTTGCCCGCAGATTAAGGCGACACGTCGCCATCTCGGCACGGGTAGTTAGGCGATACATTAAGGTCTCTTTGTTTATGGCTTGTTGCTAGTAACTACGCGGCTAGATATACCATAAACGCCGGCGGAGAGCTACTAAACCTGCATCTTTATTCCCGGCTCGACTTTGCGCTGAGATGCAGGAATTTTTACGACTCCATCACTCGGCTGTCTGTCCTTATCTTGCCTCCTCTCACTTCGGATAAAGGCAGCCGGTGCGTTAATCGTGGCGTTCGAATTCGCCGCTCGTTCGGCCTTATTCTTATTTGGCGCGGCCGTCTTCTCGCGCGGCTCCTTTTTTCCCCCGGCGATAATTTAAAAGTCGTCGAAAGCCGCGCGCGCGCGCTCCAATTAGCTTCTTCTCTCTTCGGCCGTTTAATCGACGGAGGAAAATAGGCGACCCGAGAGGGAGAAAAGAAATTGAGATCCACTTTCGCTGCCGACGGTAGCGGCGCGGCCCGCATTCCCACGATTATCTCGCACAGAAGCGTCTCGGGGAACAAGTGGTAACACACGAAACTATCCGCTGCGCCGATCTATCCCGCGGGCCGCTCTCTACGCAAATAATCAATAAAAGGAGGAAAAGGAGAGAGAGAGAGAGAAAAAGTTTAGGCGGCCCGGCGGAACTATCGATCTTGCCCCGTCGGACGGGCAGCTCGTGTGCCCGAGCGCTAAACGCATCGCTCGCTCGCTCGCTCGCGAGTCCTTGATAGAGCGATTTCGTCGGAGCCGCATCCAAGTATAGCCTGTCCGCTAACTCGAGAGAGCGAGAGAGAGAGAGAGAGAGAGCGAAAGAAACCAGTCCGCGCGCGGTGCGCGCTCGGCTGACAGTGCAAACAGACCCACAATTTTCTCGATGCCCCGGTACTTAAGCAAAGTAACCGTTGGCAGTAACGGGGAGAAAGAGAGAGTGCGCCGATTAGCGAGGGATCGGCCTCCCTGAAGCGACCGGCCCCCGATCGCTTTTCCAGCGAACCGTCGAAAAAACAGCCTCGCTCGCGCGCGCTTCGCGGTAAAAACAGGCCCTGGAAAAGGCCGCCGCTCCCGCGGCCGCATCGCGTGCTCGCCGGCCCGTTCGTGACGGCCGCCGCTGCCTCCCCCCCCTTTGTCCGCGCGACGAGAGTCCGGCCTCTTTATTCGATTGAATTTTTCGAGGCACCCGCTATTCCCGGGCGGCGAGAGGAAGCATTAGCGGTCGATGATTTGCCTGCGCGCCGCGAGGACCCGCCGGGATCCCCCGGGCAGAGAGGGAGTCGGTCGCGGCCCGGCGAGTGCATTAGGCGAACCTTTAATTACGCGACAGGTAATCATTGCTTTTAAGCAGGAATCAATAGCCCGCCGAGGCCGCAATTATCCTCCGCGTCGGTTTTTGCTAAAGATCGATAGAGGGCCCTCCTCTCTCCCGGAGCCGCGGAAAAAGAGAGCGGAGGGCCCTGCTTAACGAAGGGCTGTCACGCTCCCCGGCCGGGAGAGTCGCGACTCTTTCCTGATTGCGCTCTCCGCGCGCCACCCGCGAAATCGGAAGTCGCGCGCGCCCCGATAAAGTCTATTTCCAACTCGCGCACGCGCGGGGCGATCGGCCGCGCGGCCGTAAACGCGCGCGATCCGCGAGTCGCTCCGAGGCTGCCCGCACACGCCGCTCGCCAAGCCGCGGCTACTCGGAACGATCCCTCATACCCCGAACGACTTCGGCGTACAGCCGCCGCCTCTCCTGCCTCTCGTCTCAATTAGCGCGCGCTCTCGAGTCCGGGAACCGGCGGCTCTCCGGGTTCCTGCTTCGGTCGCGCGTAATATCGCTCCTTAACGACGCGATCTATCAATCGCTCCCACTGTTTTCTAACTCCTCGGCTTTCTCCTGCCGGCGGGTTTGCGGAAAGGCGCGCGGCTGGATTTGGCGGCTCATCGGCACTTTCTCGAGTCATTAGACGGCTTTTCTCTCTCTCGGCTTCGATTGAAACGTTTCGCCGCGGCCGCTCGTTACGCGCGCCGCGGCCGCGAGACAAATTTCTCTACGAGCACGTCGGGGAAAATCTTTATCGTCCCGTCCCCGCTTAATTAATCTAATGGTGCTAATTTCTAGGTAAACACCGCCGGGAGCGCTAACGAGCTTTTTCCGTCCTCCCGGTCTTTCGTCGGGACAATGCATAAATCTAACCCTCGAATGACCCCCGCGGTAATGATCCACTCCGACGACTTGATGATGCAGATTAAACGCCGTTATTCGGTTTAAAAAATCACGCTAAAAGCCGGGCTCACCCGGCAAAGAGGATGCCATTACGGGGCACAAACAAAAAGAGAGGAGCGCGGGCTCGTAAAACGCGAGCATCTCCCCGCCGGCATAAAACTATTTCTAATTGTTGTGAATTAAATTACACAGTTCCACAATTAAGTTCTGAAGAGTCATTTTTTCGTTTTGATGAACGAGGTGAACGGCCGAATAAATGTGGCATTAGAGATATAATTGACTGTTCGGCTGGGAACCGCGCGCAAGACGGAAGAAACGGCAATAAACTTGTAATTGGCGGGTCAAGCTCCAGTTCAATAAATGGCCTTACGCTATTTGTTACAATTTATGTTGCTCCTACTTTTTAATGATGATTGCACGTCCGGCCGGAAAAAATGCCGGAATATCAGTGGGAAGTGGAAACGCAGGAGAGACGCTTTCGTCAAGAGGCCCGTCGCCTATTATTAATTTAGTACTTTTACCCGGAATAAATCTTGCTCCCTCCCGCTCTCCCGACTTATCAATATCCTTCAAGCTTAACGCGCTCGTAATTTCGCATCGCGCGCGAGTCGGCGCGTACACTTGTAATACCGGCGCACGATTAAGCAATAAATTAAAGCGTAAAAAAAGTCTTTGTAGTCGCCTGCCGGTAAATTTGCCGGCGCGCGCGCCGGAGAGACGATAGAAATCGGGCTCCGCATTTGAATTGGATTTATTACTCGCTCGGCTGATTTCTCGCGCTTCGCACAAAACGTCGCGCGCTCGCAGCGAGAGCGAGCGAGAGAGCGGAGGTGTTCATCACGCGAGCGCCTCGGCCGCTCGCGCATGCGGCGTAAGGGTCCGTCTCCATTCCGCGCTGCACCTTACACTATTATTACCTGCTCTCCCCCCGCGAGAGCCTTCGGTGGGCTATTTCCGTGGAAGCGGCGCTCTAGTGGCCCTCGGATCCGGCGCACAATGCGCGGAGAATGCGCAGAAAAAGGCGCCGCGGCCCCGGGGACGGGGCGCGAGCTACGAGTACTCGGGAAAAATGCCCGGAGCGCGGCTCTCCCGCAGCTCCCTCGCTTAAGGAGAAGCGTTTAATCAGCGGCTTTCTTTGACCCGTCGCGCGGCTAGGCTGCCGACCGCAAGATCATTCGTGCGCGCGGCGGCCGCTGTTATTTTGCTATTCCCTTTTCATGACGATTTAGGCCTTGGCTCGATGTACGTGCGTGGCTCTCTCTCTCTCTCTCTCGGCTCGGGAGCAATCTGCCTCGAGCTCTTTCCAGCTCCTTTTCACATTCATTTTGCGGTTTCCTTTTATTTATATGATTTATCTTAATGAATCATGCGAGAGAGCGCACCGAGCGCAAGAAGCGCCTCTCTCTCCCCGTCTTTCAAAGCTGCTCCTTTCGCAAAAAAGCGGATGCGCAGTCCGACCGCAGCGGCGCCCAATAAAATCGATTCTAATTGCTTTCGCGTCACCGCGGACGGCGCGGCCTTTATTTTTAGGCGGCGATAAACACGTTTTAACGCTCTTCCATTAAGCCGGCCGCTCGTCGTCGCGCAATCGACTCCGCTCGTACATTCCGTTATTCCTCCGAGTGCGCCGGCGGCGGGCGGCCCCCGGACCAGACAGAATCGGCTCTTACGAAAGAATAACGGAATACTCACGTGGCGGCACGACAAGACACAGGCGACGGGCGCGGCGAGGGAGTTTCACACGACGGTCACCACTCGGAGAGCACACTAAACGTCGCTAAAAATAAGGCGCTAATTCGCCGTCTAGGCCCGTCGTCTGGCGCGCAGCTTAGCCGCGGCCGTCCGGCAATAATAGAGCCGGGAGAGGCGTCGGGGCCGCAGGTCCGCGCGGGAGAGATCATTAACGTCTTAAAATGAGCGAAGGGTCCGATCCTCGCCGGGCGCTCGCTGCTTGGCCGCGCGTCAACTCGATCCCCTGCAGAAATGTCCCTTTCTCGCGGCGGCGCGCATTCCTCGCCGACGAGGCCGGCTAAGCACACCGGGGCACGCCGGAATTTGCGCCCGTCTAGATTGAGAGATATTCGAGCTTATGAGCGTGTGTATGTGCGGGAGGGAGAGCCGCAATGCGTGTGCCCACGTAGAGGGCGCGTGCACGAGTGTGCCGCTGCGCGCGGCGCGACTGCGAGCGATCGGCGGCGGGCGCTGGTGGGAGTCGGCCGAGCGAGCGAGCGAGAGAGAGAGAGAGCGTTTTTCTGGTGGGGGCAGGCGGCTGCGTGCGGTCCCTGCCTCGACGGACCACCCAAGTCGTCGAGTCAGCGGCAGCGGCTCGCTCGTGTATGTATATATATATATATATATAGGCGACTTGTGCCCACACGACTCTCCCTCTCTCTCTCTCGCGCACGCGCAGCCGCCGCACGAGAAAGCCCCGAAGTGCCCGGGCAGCGGAGACTCGGGCAAGGACCACCGAACTCGCATTATATTTTCGCGTATTATCGATCACTTTATTAAGCCGGACTGTGCGGGGTATTATGCCCTCCTCCTCCTCCTGCCGCTTCTCGCCGCCGCTGCGCCTTTGACCTCGTTTTTTTCCTCCGCAAGCGGCCGCCTGTGGGCTCCGCGCGGCTACTCCTTATTATCTCATTTGGGGCCGGTAGCGTGGAAGCCGATAATTATACATTCCTTCCTTCCCTCCGCGTTGCGCGCGAATTTCTTTCCCTCGCGCTCCTCGCCCGGCGTCCTAGCCGAGTTTCTTCGCGGCTCGACAAGCCTCGCTCTAACCCACCCGAGGCGGCTGTAGGCTTTCGCGAAACGAGCTGCAGCGCGACCTGACACAATGCAGACGTCCCCGCGCGCGAGAGTCGAAACGCCGCGCTCGCTCTCGACCTCCGGCGACGAGGTATCGCGGACGGGAGTTCAGGGGTCGACGGCGTAAAGTCCGCGTGTTACTACCGGCGCGGCGCGGTACAGAGTCGGCCAGGACACCTGTTAGGCTCGCGCTGAGAAAGAGAGAGCTTACGCGCGCGCGCGACGTAATTCAATTCTTTGGCAACGCCGCGCCGCGGGATTGATTTACTATCGGCGTTCTTTTCTCGCGGGCGTTTTCCTCGCGGCCGCCGCGTGAGAACGAGAGAGAGAGAGAGAGAGAGATGCGTCAATCGGGCAGATGCGAAGCCCGCTTAGCCGAGGAAATCTATTGTTAAACGCTTTCTAATTTATGTTCTGCCGCGTGGTCGTCTAATTTGACGACACTCGTCGGGTGAGAACTCTGTGTATTTAGGACAAACGGGCAGAGATAAGAAGCGGAGTAGGAAGCGCTCGTGACAAAACTGATGCACGGAAAAGGCGCGGGGAGTCTTCCCGATAAGCCACTTTCCTTGAGTAGTGCTCATTATATTCCTGAAATTTTCACGGAGCCTTTCTTCGTTCTCGGACGGCGCTCGTCCGCATTAATTCACCGTCGTAATCGAGAACGCGCCTCGTTTAAATACGTATACAGCTCGTCGGCTAACGACAGGCGGCAGAGGAGAGGCTGGAAGCGACTCGTTCAAGGCGAGAGCCGCGCGAGTCGCATCGCGTTCAATGGCAATGGCTTCAAACGAGAAGAAAACACCTTCGTTATCCCGGGACGGGCGATCGCGGCGGGCCCGCAAAAAAGAGACAAGGGAAAAATGCTAATTGTACGACATTCGAAACAAAAACTCCTCTCGCGCGCGTAACGAATACATATATATACGCGCGCGCGAAAACAGGAAGACAAACAGACGCGCGAGCTCTCGTACGAGAAGCGCACGGAGAGGCGCATGGAAGCGTGAACCGAAGAAGGGCCGGCGAGGAATCGCGAGCAAAAAGATTTATTAAGCCGGCCCAACCTGCACGACAGCAGTCCGTCCGCGATCGGCGGCGCAAGAGGCCCTTAAATCGCCGGGGTAATTGGCAGCAGCGCTGCAATATTTAATAAAGTTTAACGCACCTGCGCTCCGCCGACTGAGCATACGTATATACAAAAAGTACCGCGACGCAAAGTCCGGGAGGAGAGGAAAAGCGCGCGTCAAAGGTCGGGAGAGGCCGGCGGAAGAGAGCTCCGGCGATGCATCGCCCGGAGTCCGCGCTCATTACTGCAATTAGCATGCCGATCCCGCGGCCGAGCCTAATGAATAGGAGAAACGAGCGGCCCGAGCCGCTCGGGCCTCCTCCTGCGACGGAGCGCGCGGCCACTTCGGTGCGCGACGCGTTTATTCTCGCTTGTCCGAGGCGGTGAGACAATCCCGGAGGCAGCGCGGGTTACGCCCGAGCGACTCGAGCCGCGATTTGAAAACAATTGGCCAGGTAGAGATGAAAAACATTAAATACCTAGTTATAAGGTATTTTCAAAAATTTTACCTATAAAATAGGTATTTTTACTTCCTAGTTAACTAAGCTGAGAAAAAAGTTTTGTAAAAAGTACCATACTGCCTAGTAAAGCCGCCCCAGACTGTCAAAACCAAAAAATTACCATACTTTATAGGAAAATTTAGCAAACAGTATAGTAAAATTTCTTACATATATAGGAAATTTTACTGTAAATATAGCAAATTTACTAAACAATATAGTAATTTTTTGGGTTTTGACAATCTGTGGTGGCTTTAGACAGTATGGTAATTTTTACAAGATTATTTGTAATTTTTACTATATTGCTTCTCTCAGTGTAACTTTGATGTAACGCTCTGTTTTATGATCGCTGGACTTTTAAACTAGTTTGACTAAATTTAAACTTATTTGTCGGTATTTATACGGTTGTCACGATAGGTACTTTTCTTACCTCAGAAATACCCAGAAACTTGCTTGGTATTCTAGTTGTGAGCGAGAGAGATAGAAA
>JAWWEM010045334.1:0-12766 GCA_035582935.1 Ormyrus thymus
ATATATTGGGCCATGCTAAATTGTGTACAATGTTTACGTGTACGATTCTTATGTGTATAAAACGCACCTTACCCAAAAAAGCAACAGAAATAATAGCTCATTCAAATGAGTATAGAGAAAGTTTTACCATACCGTCATTTTAAACATTTACTCAAATGTGAGGAGGGTCCCGGATGAACATTCGTAGATGTAATTTTTGTCCGAATTTTATTTATAATTTTTGTCCAAAATTTTTCTCAGTGTACGGTAGTAAAATTTAAGTAAATTCTGTATCAAAAAATTTTATATATTGTATTAAAAATTTACAATGAAATACGTCCGGATAAATTTTTGATATACTAGATGTATAGTAAAATTTAAGCAAGTTTCTGCCAATTATATGCATATAAGTTTACCAAACATTATGCATACAACGTAAGGACTACCGGGGCCACTAATTAACGAGTCTAATACATGAAAGTTCATACATGCTACATTAAAATTCAAAGTACTATTCAAGTAGGCGTAATAAACATTCGTGACAATTTCAATGCTTATTTTAATGTAACTATACATTAATTTTTCAGTACAAGTTATAAGATGACGTATGACTGAAATCAAAATTTTTCGGTTGTAAGCGTTGCGTAGCGTAATAGCGAAAAAAAATTTTTTCTGCGATAATAATTGTTAAACATGCGTGATACATAATATAGTTGTAAAATAAATAATTAGCGTAATTTGAAAAGTGAAACATGACTAATAAATCGTAATAAATAATCACCGAAGAACACTGCATTAATAAATTTCCTGTACTTGTACTTAAAAATTAATGCAATTACAAAATAAAAAAAAAATATTTATCAGCAAGGACTAAAATTAGAATTACAAAAAAAATTTTTATGAAAATGAATATGTATAAAATTTAATGTGGTGTAGTAATATATGATGTACCGTATAGTAAAATTTGATACATAGTAAAGCAAAATTTGAGAATCTGAAATTTTACGATACTGTATACTAAAATTTAATATAGTCCGAGTTAGTCTCCGTGTTGGTATAAAATATAGCAATTTTTAATAAAATTTATAGGAATGTTAACTTAAACATTTTTCTCCGTGTATTTTATTGTATTATAGTAGTTTATTGTATAAAGAATACAAAGCTGGACAACGGACGATACGCTGCCCATGCAAACGTTTAGTCAAGTTTTGACAGTCAAATTTTCGTGTTATACATAAGTATCATGTAAGTTATTCGTATAGTTTACAATACATATTATCAAATCAATCTAATTCTAATTCTGTAAAGCGTGTCCAAGCCAGCTGCTTAAAGGTACCGAGGGATGCCGCGTCCCTGATAGCAGATGGGGCAGAGTTCCATAGGTGCGCCGCTTGGACTGAAAATGATCTCAATCCGAATTCAGGACGAGCTGCAGGGCTTACGAGTTCCTTTTTATGGCCCCTCGCAGGCAACCTAGGCGTATTAGCAAGCTATCCTGGTACTCCGGAGTACGCATGCGTAGGACCTTGTAAATGAGCACGGCCATAAAGTATGACCTGCGGCTTTCCACACGCAGCCAACCCAGGCTAATCCCCATGAGGGGTGATGTGATCATACATAAGGTACTAACTATGGAATTACCAGCAAACTGCTTAGATTCGTAGATTCGGCAGCAGAGAAGTTTCGGAGGGGACGTACGAACGCACGGCTCAAGTTCCAAATTGCTGTCTTTAAATTCTTCAACGATTTTTCGCGAAGTTATAATGACGGTATTTTCGTGCTCCCGTTTCCTCGCTTTTTTTCGAGCCGACATCTTTCCGTAAAAAGTAGTTTAATTTAAAACTGCAACTTTCTGAAAAATTTACAAAAAAGTAATTTCAAGCTCGAGACGTCTGCCGCGCGAATGCTCTTTTTCAAACTTTACTGCGATCATCCGTTGGCGATCGGCGCGAGCGAACAATTCAGATTGAAAGACGATGTATTTAAAACAATGCTATAGCACTCGTCGACAAATCTGAATTGTTTAATTAAATTAAGCTGGCTCGCGCTAAAGTTTTTTAATCTGCGATTTGCAAGAAAACTTGTATATAGAATACACTAATTTCGATTTCAATTTCTTTCCCATAAAGTTACAGGTGATTGGACAGGCAGGTTATCCTTAAAATCGCTGATATAGACATGACTTTTTTAATACTTTTGCATCATAAAAACTAGCCTTTGACTCTATACATGAATTAATCTGGATTATTGTATTCGCCATCTTTGTTTCGTCTGCTCAAACTACGGAGGGACGCTCCTTCGCCGGGCGCAGAATCCGCCTGCAGGTGACATATGAGGCTTTGCTTTTTCGCGAAAATTATTTGAATTACTCCCTAGAAACTGATTAAGTGCTTTTCCGCAAACGCCTGCGAAATGAAACGCCGAATTGACATTAAGCGCTGGGATTCTTGGAGCTGCTCAAAGCTCGGTTCCATGATGTATAATTAGCTGATAAATAATGCTCTGAAAAGATACACGTCATCCGATCGTATAAAGTACTGCATTATTAAATCACAATTTCGAGCGGCTTATTAACGAATGTCGTCGAATTTAACTGCGAAATTAAAATATATATTCGCCTCCGTCGTGGACAGGCTTAATAAGGTATACAGGAATAAATAAATTCTAAGATAACTGAAGTATAGATGCGGCGTTGAAAATAATTCGAGGCATCAATGCAGGCGCGTCAAAGGACGAATCAAAGCGAGCGATCGCGACTATCGCCGTCCTCCTTTGCGCGATTAGTCTCGGCTAAGAAAAACGAGACCGAGCGAAGGGGCGAAAATAAGAAGATCGAAAGGGAGGAAAAACGCGGGCCGACGATCCTTGACCCGGCCGGAGCCGTAAGAAACGAGGCTTTACTCTTCTACAGTGTGCGGCTTATAAAGCTACGTAGTTACAGAAGATCGATTCAAAACAGCGTGTCTGCCTCGAGTCACTTAAAAATTCGCCCCGTTTCCGAAGCTTTAAATTTTTATAACTGCAAGCCGACTCGCGCCTTTATCGTCGTCCAGCTCTCGATCCATACCCCGGCCGGGCATCGATTTCAGCACATATATAAATAAGCAAATTAGTTCTCCCATCCCGTTTTTCTTATCTTTCCGTCCGTTTTCTAAAGAGCAGTGGCGCGAATACTTGCGAACGATGACGAGATCAGCCAGGCGTCCGAGCCATCGCTCGCTTCTTTCTCGCGCAGACTGACGATTAACGAACGATAGCTTTCGACTTGTCCAAACTGCAACATTAAGTCGCATCGACCAGGAGAGCTCGAGTAAATCATTACAGCTGCCTAATTGCATCATCAATACATTTCCAGGATAACATCAGGTAACAACAATCGGACGATAACGGCGCACTACTGGCTCGTCCGCGCGATGTAAACATTGCCGAGGGAGCAGCCGCCGAACCGGCCGGAAGTCGGGAAAAGCGCGGGGACGGACCACCAGTTACTCGCTTTTACGCGCGAGCCTGCCGTTTAGCCGTAACGGACGCTTTTCTCTCTCTCTCTTTTAATTCCCATGGACGAGTATCGAGTTGAGCGCGGGCCGCGATTTCGGGTCGGCTTTCTTTTGTTTTTTGCTATTTTTAGCGTAAAGCGCGGATCGCCGAGCTTTTTTTAATTAATTGATGAACGATACGCGGCGATCGGCGAGAATTATAAACGTAGCTACCGAATTACACGAACCGCCGGAGGTCCGGGGAAGCGGCGCATTTCTCTCCCGTCGATTGCGATGCCAGAGAGAAAAAGACTAACCCCTGATGGCATCTTTGTTTTCTTTTCGAATCGCCTCTCGGCGGCGACGGAGACGTAAACGAATTATCGATCGCGACGTAAAAGCGCGGCTGCGACGTACATCGAGTTCGCGAACGGAATACTGCTGTCGCGCTCTAAATTAATTGTTTTCCTTGCCCGGCGGAATTTCGGAAAATACTGTTGTTTTTTCATTCTTTCTTTTTTTTTTTTTCATCATATCCGGCTAGCCGCCGTTCTTATTAATTGATTGTTTTTCCGCGGGAACAACAAATGCCAGTTCCCGATGTGATAGGTATATATCCTCGTTCCCATCAGGCTAATTGCTCGCGATAAAAACGCCAAGAGCCGCCCGCTGGCCGTTGCGAATTGAAAAATTTGCGCTGTTATAATATTCTATTTTTCCGCGAATTGCGCTCATTCAATTATTTTACCGGCGATACGTGCGATTTCCGCGGGCGGGGAGGAAGGGCCGCGATCGAAACCGTCGACGGAGCGAGTGAAAAGCCACGGCGAGCATTGAAAAATGAATGTATTTTTTTTTTTCCTCGCGAAAAGAGGCGATACTAGGAAGTGTGGGAAGTTCATGTGTGGGGGTGTGATAACCAGGCGCCGGTGTAGCTCGACTCGCGATTACGCGCGGCTTCGGGGAAAATACGATGATTTCAATTGAATTTAGTCGCAAGACGCGTCTGCTTATTTTTAGCGAATGTCTTATTGATTATTTATAGAAATTCAGTCCATTATTTCTCTCTTACAATTTCTCTTTGTAATGCGTGACTTAATTAACATTTAATGATGATATTTGTACACACCGTAATTACTGACCGAGCAAGGCTTTAATATCTTTTGTACAATCTGAAGAGCATAAATCATGCAGAATCATTATGAGTAGTGCACATTGTCTGGCAATGAATTATGTGCATAAGTGTTACAAATTGAACACGAATGTATAGCGTTTCTGCTAGTTGAATTATTTTATTCGTCATAAATTCATTATCTGTCTGTATATATGAATTATTCTTGCACTTTCCGTTTATCCAGTTATTGAGAAGCTTTATTTACCGAAGATTCAACATTTGATCAGCAGTATACGAAATTATAAAAAACTGATACTAAACTAATAGTACATTTGCTGTGCAGCCCACTGCTAAATAACTCTGTTGGAACGTTTTGTAGTATTGTAATAGAAGCGCGGTTGCATAAAGAGGGAAAATGCGATTGAATCCATTTGGAAAGTTCGATAATCAAGATTTTCATAGAATTTATCAAAAACTCGTGCTCGTTACGTAAATCATTCAATATCTTTTCGAGCGCGCTTATCTTTTTACATAGAAGAAGACCTTTATTTTGTTACTCGTCTGTTTCGTAGGTATATTAGAGGGATGATCAGTTAAATCGTTAAAATGTAAAAAGTAATAATAAAGTTTGTAAAACTAATCTTCCATTTTATAAGACACTTTTTTGGTTATTTTTAACTCGTGATAATTATTTCTTAAAACTTAGTTGCTACTCTATTGGTAGTCTATAGCACAAGCGAATTCATTTAAATTTCAGGTCTCGAAACATCATTCCACTAGTCGTAGTCTATTTTGTGTTACAGGGTATAAGAATGTCTTTGAACTGTACTTACAAAGAAGCTAACGACCAGATTGCAGATTTATATTGAACAACGGAGTCTACAACTCCCACACCCTTTCCTTTTCCATAAGTGCATCTTTTATTTTTTGGAAAATTAAGTTTTATATCACTCGAAAATATTTCTTTTTTAGTTTTACGAAGCATATTTCAATTAGACTAAATAACTTTGCTTAGTGTTTTTACGCTACCTGCAATAATTTTTAAATGTTGTTCAAAACTTCGTAAAACATTGCCTTCGCTTACAATCAGCCGTTTACACTCCAATCTCGCAACTAATCCACGTAAATTTCCGGACGCAGAGCATTTTTCCGCCGGCGACGATGTGCGTAACCAAGCGAATGTGCGGCTGAAAAAAACGCCAATTTCTAGGGGGGGAAACGTTGCTCCGAAGTGAGAAAAAAAGCGAACGTTTATCTTCTCCGTTGCGAGGCCGGATGCTAAAAGAAATGGCGCAGCTCGCCCCTCGGATTCGTGTTTTACCGAATATTTCGATTTACATACCGTATTCCGTGCATTATTCGTTTTGTTTATTTGCAGATAAACTGATGAATATTCGTACTTATTGAAGGTTCTAGGAATTAATGGAGATTTTACTTGAAAGTGGAACGAAAGGTGAGCATAACCTTAACCGCTAATACAAATCCTCAGTTAAACTTTTAAAACGTTCAAATTTATATTTTTGGAGCTTCATGTAGGTCGTGCTTTTGCATTATTTATACAATAGGTCGTTCGTCTATATTTACAGTTTTATAATTTTAGAATTAACGGTCCTGGCTGCAATGTGTTCTAAAAGTTTTGACAATTTTTATATTTTCGTATAAAAAAAAAAAAAAAAATCGCCAGCCAGCCGCAAATCAGGTTAATTACATATTTAACTTAATTTATCGTATAAAATTACGAAAACGCAATAAAGGCTACCGCGACTCCAAGCATTTGAACGCGAATAAACATATAAATGGGGGCTGATGCAAGGAATTTTCGCAATGTCAAGCGACTGTAAAGGCCTCACCGCTGGATGGGAGAGAAGCAGTATTATCAATCAAGGATGAAAAAAATTGTTTACTACAAGATACATGGACTCTATGGCGATATCACTGCAAGAGCGTCATTGTTGCATTAAGATACTGCGGTGTCTAAAATTTTCCTTCCTTCGCTGTACATTTCGCTTTTAGTAAAAAAAAGGTCTAATTATATTTTCTAGGTTACCCTCGTTTCATTGAATTAATAAATAATTGCGCAGTCTTTACTTATACAGAAGTTTAACTACTGAGTTCTGTTCATAGGCAAATTATTTGTCGATTTTTATCTTTGACGATTCTCAGTTAATAACTGCAAATGCAGTTTTATAAAGCCGTGGTATTACTTGTTTTATGAAATGATTTACAGAATACTTAGACGGAGCCTTAAAATTTTTCTTCGTTAATTTCTTTTTTATTTTTGCACTTAATTATAAGAAAAAGTCGTTAAAACAAAATTAAGGAAGAAAAGTAACGATCGCTACTCTGTGCGTTAATAGTTATACTCATTACTTTAGTTTTTTACGACATGACCTATTCTCATGATTCATTACGAAAATAAAGAAGCTTTTATTTAGTGCAAATTTAAAAAGTTAATATTGTTTTTGATTAACAGATTAAAAAAGTTTTTACTTTAGTTCCTTAAAAATGTTTACTGGAAGAGCTAAGCGAGCATATGATACGCTTAATCCTACGCAAGAAAAAAACTCTTCATGTTCAGTCCCAAGTTTCTTGTACGTTTTTCAATAAAAATATTCAAAGTAAATTTTTTTTCATAAAAGAAACATTCATTTATATGCAAAATAAAACCATTCTAACAAATCACAGAGATCCATAAGTTTGTGTACAATATATTTCATTACATTCAAAAGAGGTAGACAAGCTTTTTTTTCAATAATTTTTCCGCTACAAGCATACAAGCGGATAATCCACGATCCGCATTGCTATCCGAAGCCACGAAAACGGTCCAAAGAGACCTCAGTCCGGCGCGAAAAGCTGGCCCGCGCAGCACCTCCGCGCCAAGCGTCGAGCAGCGATGATTCGCGGTAAGCAGCGACATATCGCTCGCGACAATCGATCGCGCAGGTGTCTCTCGCTTACTTACACTCGCCTCTTTCGAGAGAGAGAGAGAGAGAACTGCACGAAAGGGAGATCGATGCCGGCAGAAGAGAGAGAGAGAGAGAGAGAGAGAGAGAGAGAGGAACGCGGACGCGTCCGGTTGTTCGGCTTTGCGTGCAGATGCGCTTTTTTCGCGCGCGCATTTCCCTGCGCCTTTGCGTCATCCGCTTTTTGCCGGCTCGAGGTTTTGCGCCGCGGCCGATGTATCGCGGCTTTTCTATCTGAATTGCGCTCGATCGAGAAAATGGGCTGCGGGCTTTTTGCGCCGAGATGTGCACATCGGCCGATCGGACGCTGGTGTTCGCAGGCGGTTTTCTAATCGAATTCTCGGTTGCGCCCTACTTTTTGGATTTCGATGTGGAAATCGGATTGTTGCTGAGAGAAGCTTCGCTCGATCAAATTAATCAGGCGTCTGTAATTATCGAAGAGGAAATTTAAAAATATACTTAAAATTATTGCGTTCTTGGGTAAAAACAAAGCTTCTGATCAAACACTTTCAATTTTTGATTAACTTTATTTTTTTCTGATTCGTAAATTAAGCTTGCAGTTGGCAATACGAATATTTTAAATATAACAAATTCTCACCAATTTTAAATAAAAGTTTTCGATATTGAATTATTTACGATCGATTCGCTGCCACATTTTTTTATCGATTCACTAAAGCATGAAAAGTATCGTTAAATAGACGCAAATAGCACGCGATGCACTAACTTTTTAAGCACTATCTGAAATACCCCGGCATGCGGATTTTATTTTGATTTTCAATATGAGCTTATAAATATAGGGATGACATCTTTTGCGCGAATTAAACACCATCCAGTGAACAAAGGATAAGAAAGCAGCTCTCGTAGCATTAGTTATTCTTTTTACGACGCCGAGTTAAACGTGTATGAAAATGATAAAACAGTGTATTTTGAAAGTTTAATCTTGAAAAACTGTGTCGTTCGAGCCTTGAATAACTTGAAACATTCTTACAAAAGCGACAAGAAAAGTCAAATAAGCAGATATTTGCTGTGTCAGCCGAACCCGATAAGGTATTTATTCGTAAAAAAAAATCTAAATTACAGGTAGAAATTGAAAAGCGTGATGATGATAAGGATTTTAAAGCGTCAAGATGACTAAGCTAACTTATCTAGTTTATAAGCCTTAATCACGTAATAGTAACTTTCTCAGGAACTGCCGCAATTTTAAGTAGGAATTATTATAACTAAATAAATGCTACGTAAGTAAAATATTGTAACTTCTTATAGTTCGTGCCATACTTGGAGCTGCGTTAAAAAAGTTAGCCGTAGTTATTGCGGCAGATACAGAAGCACGCATGGCATCATTTTTTTTAATGCCAAGTTTTAAGTCATTAGAGGTATACAATGTAACACTTTGTGGAAGCGGAGTGAAAATGGTTTTATAGTACAAGCAGATTAATACGATAGAGTTTGATGAAATAAGAGAGAAAAATTATTCTTACTGTATTTTTACAAGGTTTCTACAGATGATTAAGTCCGTCCGATTGAAGAAAAACCTCATTTCCACCGGAGTCCATCAAAAAAGCCTGCAAGGAGAAAGTTAATCGATGCATTTCAAAGTTGTTTCATTTTTTTTTTTTTTTTTTTTTGTGAAAATATTTCTAATATGAAGTCTAATATAAATGACTTTAATTTTTGCTTTAGAAAGTTGAAATTAATAACAAACTTTGAAGTATAACATTTATTATACGTTTTCAAAGCATTTATTTTTGAAATGAATTATGCAAGAAAATCATAGCGGATCTTATGGTTAAAGCAATCTTTTACAGACTTTAATAGAAACTCCTCTTACAAAATGTACATTTTAATATTAGAAATATTTAATTATATATTGGTAAATATATTATCTCAATTATTGTCTAGTTACATAAATCTAGATACTGAAATTTTTCTTAAAACTAAATGAAAGAGTATACAAAAAAAAAAATTAATGCCCGAATTTATTCGACGAACAGTCAGACTCGTTGCTTGAGCTATGGGAATTAACTGTCCATACTCTAAGAAACCTTAAAATTTATACGCGAATTATAATTTAAGATAACTTTCACATCTACCTTAATTCAAAGCTAATTGCTAAAATAAATACTGATAATACTCGTCGAAGGCGATTAAAACAATCACTCGCCCATAAAGCAATCAGAATTTTCCAGAAACTACAGATATCGCTAAATATCCCAGCCCAATTACCTCGATTACATTTCCGCGCGCTTTGCCGGAGAAAAGAGACTCAGCCGCTTCCAAGATCCGCGCCACCGTTAGAAAATTTCAATAATAACGTTATTGAAATTCACGACAAAGAACCGCTTTGCTCGACACGAGCGGCGCATTGTGCAATTTTTGCAAAAGCCCCCCTTTTGCATCGGCTTTTTCCCGCGCGACTTCCGCTCTCGCGGCACCTATTTAATCACATTAAACGAGGATATGATTCCCGCGGACCAAAAACAATCTGAGCGAAGATTACTCGGCGCGGGATAGGAGAGGGACGAGAGGATGAGCGGGGCGGAGGGGGATAAGGGGGGGGGGGGAGGGCCGTAAGAGCAGCTCAAGACAAGCGCGGGAACGTCGTCGCTGCCGCTTTTTCCGAGATAAAAGCCTCTCGGAGAGAGGAGAGACTCCCACGACCCCCAAGAGAGCCGAGTGCCATCCTTCTTTTTGCGCGTACGTGCGCGTTTCTTTCTTTTTTTTTTTTTTTTCGGCAACTCTTCTTTTCAGCCTCGAGCTCGGAAATCATCGTACGGTTTGACGCTCGCCGCCGACTGGTTTGTATATTTTAAAAGCGCGCCTCGATGGGCAAGCCAACGAAATTTCTGAAAGTCCTTTAAAAATCGAGCGGTGCTCTCGGAACTTCTCGCCCTTTGGCAAGGGTGGCTCTCAACACTTCGCGCCGACGAGATCTCGCGTCTGATCCGCGCGAATTTCCGGTGCGTTCTGCAGCCAGCGCAGCCGATAGACGTGTTCGTCGAGAGCGAGGAAATAACGTTGAGGAGTCTGAGGACGTGAAAAGAGGCGCCGCCGTCTCTTCCGGCGTGCGGGGCGGAAGTAAAAAGAAATCGCGCGAGATTCCCTCCTTTGGTTTTTGCGTTTCGCCGGACTATTAGATTTGTATCGGCGAGGATGCACTCGACGTTTCTGCGCCATCTTGAATTCCCGGCTAATTTTGTTGCCGTCAGATTTAGAAAGTGCTTGATTGGATACTATTGATAAGCGAGAATATTATTTTCCAACTGTATTGGTATAAGTACCGAAGTTCGTAAATCCAGCGGTGTATTTTGCCGCATCGGTTGAAACACATAAATTCTAAAGAGGCGCCATTAAACAAATTCGAACCGACGAATGACAGCCCACTGGAAAATCACTAAAAAAAAAAAAATAGGAAAAACCTCCGCATTCATAATTACTCGTGTACTTCAAGAGCTTTCATTACTTTATAAACGCTCCGGCAGAAATAAAAGAAGTCACGAAGCAGCTAAAGTAAACCTCCCCGCCCCTTAACAATCGATTGCCGCGGATAGATTGCGGGCATTAGCAATTCCTGCGGACCAAAAAATGCCGGCAAAAAATCGCAGCACTGCAGGCCGCGCGGCTATGGCTATTCAATAATTAATCGCCCTTCGAGGAAGCGCACTTCAAACTGCGCGGACTGTCTTCCTTCTTTTTTTTTTTTTTTTTTTTTTTCGTGAACGTCGGCTCTTTTCCCCACCGCCGGCGCCGAGGAGGGGAAACTGTCCCGACCCGCGGCGTTCATAATTCAGCCGCAAATGATACACATTGAGCGGAAAAGTTTAGGAGCCGCCGTATCCGTAAATGCATATTTTATGTACAGGCGTAGGTACGCCGCTTATAGACGCGGACAGGCTAAAGACGCCTGGTAACAGATCGCGTTACGGCAAATGTATATCATTTGCCGGCGGCGGCGGATCCCAGGTAGTGACGGACGAACGAGAACGGCGGCGACAAGTTCTGCTTGAAAATGTTTTCGCGCTAGACTCTGTTTGACTCGCTTAATTATTAATGGCTATGCGTTTTATCCGGGCTCGGTCGCGGGTTGAATAGAGGCTAGCCAGCTGTCGACATTTTATCGAGAGCCTTGCGATAGAAGGCTTCTTGCCGTATTGTTGGGTTTATTTAGTCCCAGCAGTCGCAACGAGATGCGAGAGAAGCGGACGCTGCCAAATTTTCTTTTATTACACTTTTTATAAAACTGAAAATTAAACGGCACGTTCCTTCGGAGCGCGCTCGCTCGGAGTTTAAGAAAGCGAGCTCCGAATTAATCAATGCAAGGGTTAAAGAGTCAACGCTCCCGAAAGAAAAAGCGGAGAGAGACGGAGGGAGAGAGAGCAGCAGCAGCGGCAAGTGGGACTGCATGAACGTGTACACACACTAAAAGATAAACAAGCCAGACTTGCACGCATAGCAGCATATGACTTGACGATGCAGTAAAGACTCGAGTAGCGAGCGAGAGAAAGACAAGAATCACCAGCGCTTCCGGCTTTCGGCATTGTTCTTCTGGCGCGGCGGTGTTGCGCGTCTACACACTTGTTGTTCCGCGAAGGAAAAAGGGCCTCTCGAGGGCCGGAAACCAGCTCTCTCTCTCTCTCTCTCTCTCTCTTTCTCTCCTATACACATATTCGTATTTAACGAAGCTGCCGTTTTTGCCCGCGAAGCGATGAGAAAAAAGCCAACAGCGGTGAATTATATCATTAGGAAGTCCCTTCATTCCTCGGATTGATTTCGCGTCGAATACGTGAGAACGGGGAAAGACGCCGCCGCGTCTGCGCGCGAGAGGCCTTTTTTTGCGCGCGAAATTCGCTTCCAGTTTTCCGCTCGCGGAAAACGGACCGTTAGCGGGGAATTTTTTAATAAAGCCCGCGAGTCGCTCCCGGGGAATATATTAGTCTTTCCGCGACTTCCTGCCTCGCTTTTTGCCGATGGATTATTTACGGCTGCTCGATTTCGTCCGGGGCTCACTTCTGTGAGAAAGAGCCGCGTCTCGGCACTGTCTTGCGGAGAAAACTGCGGGGAATCGTAGCGCCGCGAGTGCGTGGCGGAGAGTGCAAAAGCTTAACGTAATTAAAACCGTGAGATAGTAATCTGAAGAGGAGCAGATTTACGGCGCAGTTTTTTAATTAAATATTAGACTTAGAGCTACAAATTTTAACAAGACGACTCCAAGAACTTTACGGCTGCGCGTGTAATTA
>JAWWEM010045345.1:0-12765 GCA_035582935.1 Ormyrus thymus
AATTGGGGGAAACGACTTAAAACACTAGAAAGGAGGTTTGTGATTGGTTGGATCATTTTTTGAAGACACTATTATGCAAATTTCGTTGGCAGAAAACACACAAGAAATCCCAGAAACACACATTACGTGTATTTATATATATATATATATTTTTATAATACTTACAATTTTATGAATTGATTTCACTACTTTCGTTTAACCTATATTTGTGATAATAAAAAGTAAAAAAGTTATACTTTCCAACAATATCCTTTTTTCAAATAATTATATAAATCACAATTATATTATTATATTTCTTCTAAGAAAAGTATGTAAGCTTCTTTAGCACTTTTAGGCCATTGTTTAGTTTCAATAGATGAATCACTTACTTTAGTCCATTGATTATTTTCACGGAAAATATTTCTATAATGACCGATATCAATTCTTTTACCATGATGTAATATTGAATTAATAACTCTATAATTTCTTTTATGTATTAAAATTGTTGTTTTGGGGATTCCATTTATTTTAAAATTTCCATTTATTTGTCTAATTGTTAAATCGTCTGTATAAAATAACATTGTACTATGTATATAGTTGCTGAATTGTACTATGAATATAGTTGCTGAAGTTGTAATATCAATTTTTTGAATTTTTTTACACTTACAGATAGTACAATAGCTATCTTCAATTTCATACCAATATCAAATATTATAGTCTATGACTTCTTGTAGTGTATATGCACGTATAGATTCAGGTAGATTAAGTGATAAAATGTAGTTAAGATTGTTAATTGCAGTCCTTTCATCACAGCGAGGACATCTTACTCCATGAACATAATTCATGTTTAATAGAGCTTTGTAAAAATAAAAAAATTTGAATTAAATCCATTAAAAATTCTGCTGCATATTGTTGAATAGCTAATCTATATGTTTTTCCAATAGCCTGTCTTAACAAATCAATATAAACAGCACTGTTTGAAAGATATTGATTAAAAACGTTTTTTAAAATATTTGATGAATTATGTTGCTCTAAAATCCTTCTAATTGTCGAAGAATGAAATAAGCCTTGTAAAGATGCATTCGCATAGCAAGCAACGCCACCTTTATTTGATAATTCACGATTCAATATATACCAACTAATAAATATTCAATTCTCTTTACATTGTTTATAAAATATACGATTATCATACGCCATTCAGTCTTCTTTAGTTATTGATGTGATATTTATAACAATTTAAAAATCCCTCAAAGCTGAATTATGTGAGACCGAAATGTAAAGTTCTTATATAATATTTTGCAGAACAAAAAAAAAAATATTTTTTTTTCATTAATCAATTACTTTAAGTTGCAGAATTTATAAATTGAAAAGCTATCAACATGTTATGAAAGTTTACATAGTACACATTGAATAATATTTTAAATTCTAGACATGTTTTTATATGAACATTATAAATTTCAACTTTTATAGCACATATTAATACAAAATAAATTTTTTTATACATAGTTGTTACTAAAAAAACGTTTGTTTTAATATAAGATTTTGACGTGCTTCTTTCAAATATACAATGAATTAATAATGGATTAACAACAATTGATTGTAAACCCAATATTTGTTAACTAAATTAAAAAGTAATTTGTTTTAAAAAATATAGATTTATTCAATTTGTTCATACCCACACAGCAAGAAAGGTTCCTGCAAGGTTGCTGCAAGGTTTCAGGGAAGGCTTGAAACCTTGCAGGATCCTTTCAATGGAAGGATGCAGCAATGTTTATATGTCCGCGTCAACTTTCCTTGTGAAATGTTTCAAGAAACCTTTCCATAACTTTTCGTGTAATCTTGTAGCAAAGTTCTTTCAAACCTTGCAGAAACCTTTCAGTGAAAGGTTCCAGCAAAGTTTCTTGAGACTTTGCAGAAACTTTTCAATCAAAGGTTCCAGCAAAGTTTCTTGAAACCTTGCAGAAACCTTTCAGTGAAATGTTCCTGCAAGGTTTCTTGTAACCTTTCCATAACGTTTTGTGTATACCTGTAGCAAAGTTTTTTTAAAACCTTGCAGAAACCTTTCCGTGGCAGGTTTTATCAATGTTTTTGTAAAGTTTTCAAAAGATTTCGTTGAAATTTACATCGTAGAGGGCATTGAAGTCATTTAACATATTTTTTTAACAACTTTTTACGCTTGTCAGTATCTTATTTTCGCACATACGTACATTATTATAAATTGTTATTAATTTTAATCGCAGAAAAAATCTTACAAATATTTTTTACTTCGCCGGGAATCGAACTCGGGTCGCTAGGGTAATATGCAAACACGCTAACCGCTACGCTATCGCACGCTTGTCAGATCATTTCAGTATTTTATTGTTAATCTTAATACATATGATTATAACAAAATATTCATGAACAATTACTTAATTATTTGATAGTATGTAATTATTTGATAAAAATAATAAGCAATAGATATCTCTCATTTTTATCTAAAAAAGTGGCTTAAAATTAACTAAAAACTTTGTAACGCGAAGATGATCAGACAAATAATTAATAGGAATGTATTCAAAACAAAGAAAAAACGGGTTAGGTTTTATATTTTATTACAAAATTGCTATCACATAAAATTTGTATTAGATGCAAATTATAAAATCAATGATAGTTTCATCAAAACATTTTTTATTACTAATTATTAAATATGAATGTAACATTTAATGTCTTATCCAACATAGCAAGAAAGATTTCACTGAAAGGTCCAGTGAAATATTTCAGTGAAATATTGCTGCAAGGTTGCAGAAACCTTTCAAGAAGTTTCCATGAAAGACTTCAGTAAAAGATTGTGGCAAGGTTTCCAAAAGCTTAAATAATCATTTCGCAAATGAAAGTATGAAAAGTTCCCGCGAAAGCTTACAGCAACCTTGCAGGAACCTTTCATGAAAACTTGCGCGAAACTTTCTAGAAACCTTTCACGAAAGGTTTCTGCAAGGTTTCACGAAATGTTTTTACAATCATACACGAGTTTTCGTGAAACGTTTTGACGTGTTTTTTTTTTAAAAAAAGCTTATAATTCTTAAATTAAATTATCAACTGCTCTGAAAAAATGTTTGGTAATTAAGAATGTATATAGATATAATCTGTAAAAATTTCAAGCCATTTTGTCAATTAGTTTTTGAATTAAAAGCTGAAACCCGAAAAAAATGAGTTTTCCAGGGAAAACGATTACGGAAGTAAAAAGACTTTAAATTACTTGAAATTTTAAGAAAAGGTAGATCTTTTCAGAGCTGTATAGTTTTTCTACTTATGAAACGCATTAGTTGAAAAGATATTAAAGTTTTATTTATTTTGTTTCAATTTTTTGAATATAGCTGTTATGATTTTTTACATTAGTTTTAGCGATATAGTTCAAATAAAATAAAAAGAATTACTTTTCTTTGACTAATATTTTTATATGACTTAATTTAGCGCATGCCTTTTTATTCAAGCTTGCGCATTTGTAAATGGAGTTTCAAAAATTCTGTTTTTTAGGACTTTAAATATTCCAATAACAATATTTATATTTAAATTTTGTTAGCTTTTCATTAAATTCTAAAATGAGCATATAAAAATAAAATAATAATAAAAACGAGATAATAATGGAACAATACATTAGTTAAGAGGAAGCTATCTGCCAATGAATTGGCAGCGGTTCTTTTCTTTTTAAAGTCAAATTTCCAAAAGTTGAAGAAAATTTTAATATTTTTTATATCAATAAGTTTAAAAGATAAATAGCTTTAATATTTACACTAGGGTACAAATAATAAGCAATTTTAACATGCAAAAAACATTATTTTTATTCAAAGTCGACTTTTTAAAATAAAATAAAAATATTGACAGAAAATGCAATCAGCACCGTTTTCGTTTATTTTTTGTTATTCATTGATTATTGAATTATGAATTAACGAGTTCTTTCATTAAAGTATTATATATTTGTATATGGACAGTATTCCGTTCGAGTATAATTAGATGCTTAACGGATAATTTGAAAGCAGCATTTTATAATTGAAGAGTTTTTCAAACACTTTATTTGAAATACTTCCTTTTCAACGAAGCACTCGTTTCAATTTGATGAGCGCTCGGCCAAATTACACCGCAATGACGTTATTAACTCCACTGAATCTGTCGATACGGAACCGGAAACGGAAAAAGCGTCCATTGAAGCCGGAACAAAGGCAAAAAGGCTAAAAGAAGGAGCGACAGTCGGAGAGTTCTTTTCGCGGCAAATAAAAGCAGCGAGGCAAAAATATTCCTAAGCCCAGTCGGCCCGATAACGACTGAAATATCGCTGCGCCGAGCTACAAACGACGCCAATCACGGCGCGGGCCCAGCCAAGATTGAACGTCGATTCGCTTTTCTCGAGCGAGAGCTTCGGAATTACATAAAAATTTATCGAAGGGCTCGCAGGGTTGCGCGCGCCGCGCTCCTCGTGCAATCATTACGGCAGCCGCGGATTTTCACGCACGAGGAACTCCATTAATAACGGCTCTCGCGTTTCTGCAGCCTGTATCCGTATATATATAGTCAGACGATCGAGAGCGCCGTCGCTGCTGGCTATATTGTCGGAGCGATCTTTTCAATTGGGTTACAATCGTTGTGATTTGCGTTCGGATGCGCTTGACTTCGCTCGCTCAACGAGCGACTTGTTCTCTTTTAATGGGCTTCCATTTTTAATTTCTCCTGAAATTCCGACAGCGCCGGTATTAATTTTTAATACATTCAACGATTAGTGATTAAATTTTACGTTTTTAGCAATAATTCAGTACGTTATAAGCTCTTTTATACACCGAACGTTGGTCAATGTGTTGAGATTATTCGGCTTTTGCTCTTAATGAATACAAGGCAGGTCATACGCGAAATTCCATTAATACCCTGCAAAATAATCTCTCAATTAATTGTAATTGTAAATTTCAAATTGTAAATTACTACGAGTTCAAAACTCGTATTTTTGCCATACTATGTAAAATCTAGTGAAATTAGTTTTTGAATAATATATTCGAGACGCAAAGTCAGCTTACATATTTCCTCGGATTAAAGCGTCAGTCTCGATTTAAAGATGAATGCGCGCTACAAACTCTTACGGTACGGTATCTCATGATACCCTACCCTCTCTTATGATACGGTATCACGCTGTACAATGACGGCGGCTCAGAGTGACACGAGGCCACAAAGCGTCTGGCTCCTTTGTCAGCTGAGAAACTTAATTTTCTACCGGTAATTACGCAGTATTATAGTTACCGAGACGAATAGATCTCGTTGCTGGCCAAAGGATCAACCTCAGCTGGATCTATCTCTTTCTCTCTCTCTCTCTCTTTGCGCAGCCGGAGCTGCGCTATCAATTTGCAGCGTCAAGTTCCCAAGCGCGCGCGCGCATATCCTCATTTATCCAATGTCCTACGCCGGCGACCAATTTGCCAATCGAGCCAATCATCCAATCGCGTTAACCTTGCCGTTCCATTCAGGCGGCGAGCTTGCGGACCCTCCGCCGCCGTCGTTATTGGCTGGTTCCTGCATAAGAGCCGGGCGAGGTTACGCGCGGTCGGTCTTCTTCAAGAATACCGCATGATTGGCCCATTGTTGCGCAATGCCGGGCCAGCCCTCGACGCTCGCCTTCTTTTTTTTGCCTTCGCTTCTCTTCTCCTCTGCTTTTTTCGTGCGACTTGTTTTCGGTCGAGGACCTTTTTCCTCTTGTCGCCACTCTTTTGTTTATGGATTCTGCTCTAATTTAAGGTGGGCGGACTCTGAGCTTGACAGCTTGCTTACATTAGCCCGTACTTCCAGTTTAGACTCGCGTACTTTATATTCGCGTTGTAGTGCGGCTTAGATTATTCTCATGCTTAATTGTCTTGATTTTGCTTTATTTAAGGAATTTTTCGATTTTGTTTTAGCTATTACGCAGCACCGAAAAGGAAACTAGTACTATTTTATATACTACTAATAACTGGTTTCGAAAATATGTTTTAAAATTAAAAATTTTTTATTATTTTCAAAATTTATTGTCCAAATAAATAAAAGCCTAATTAGGAAGTTTACGTTTCAAATGCAAATTCTGCTTAAATGCTGAATATGTAATATTTGTTTGTCTGATACCACTCGGTGTTTTCTACTTAAACAGCGCATGCATACGACAGAGTACCTCGACGTTTTGCTACGATGAAAATTCAATCAGCGTCTAACGTAATATGCAGATTTACGCGTTATAAAGCTCCTAATAAACGTAAAATATTTTGAAGAAAGTGAATTAATGGAAAGTCGCCGAAGGGTCCATTAAGCTAATTAGCATCAGCAGGACTCCGAAGATCCTTTGAATAAAAAAGCATCGAAAGGAAAGCGAACGACGCAGAGAGTGCCTCGGAGGCTAATTACGTTATACAGGCTCAAGACGTGCGCGAGAGGGTAAAAGGCGCGCGCGATTTAGCCTCTCACAGAGGCAGCGAGAGAGAGAGAAGCAGCTCAAAGTTAACGCCAGGGTAAAACGAGTTCACGAGCTCGAAATTACGAGGAAGCACGCGGAAGGGGAGCAAAGCTTCCGGCGATGGCGGCGTCTAGCCGCGTCCTTAATCCAGGATTTCGCGAATGCCTTGGGAGAAAGGCAGAGGGCCTTTATGTACGAGCCAGGAAAGTTCAGCAAGATAGAAGGGGAGAGGGGGGGAGCCGGTGTCGCTGATGACAAAGGCACACACCTGCACTTGGCACTTGACCCCTCCGCGAGCGCACGCGAAATCACGGATTACTTTGTACGCCGTAAGTGTAACGCGTTTATCTACCTTCCTCCAGGGCTCTCCGCCTTCTTCCTCCCAAAGCGCCATCTTTCTTTGTCTTCGCGAGGCGAGCCCTTTCTTCTATTATATAAGCTGAAAGCCGGGATTGTCACTTTGAATGTTCTTTTCTCTTATTGCCGAGTGATTCTGGCCCTTCTCATTGTTTTTTGGTTTATTGCTGCAGCGCTCTTTCGCGCCCCGCATCTACGATTAGTAAAGGGCTTTGTGATTCCTGGGAAATTTTACCGGAACGGAATGGCGACGGCACTTTTTTTCCCATTGTGCAAGGGCGGAACGAAGATATGGTTCGCAATTTCGATAAGAAAAACTTTTTTCCGCTTTCAAAGTGTTTTGAGAACAAATTTTCTTCCTGCATTTCATCGTACTTTGAGCGAAATTAATTTGTCGATTGGGTAAAATGGTTATTTTAGGAATAATCTTAAATTACGTCATGTAAATGATCAACAAAGTTAATTTTATTTGTTATTACATTTATAGAAAGTAATTATTTTAACCGCTGCTATATGGTTACGAATTCGTGACAGTTAGTTACCCCCATGAATTTCAGCGATTATACAATTCAATTAAAGCTTTACGTCAATTACGCAATAAGACTTATAGACGGGAGAATTCGCAATAAGTGGGTCGACATTCAACGCACTCGTGCTTGCACCCCTCCATAATTCAGTGCACTTTAATAATTATACAGCCTCGCGTTACATCATGCACTAGAAACTGAAAACGAAAGAAGCCAGCAGCAGGCACACAAGCACTTGCCAAAAGCTAAGAAAAAAACTATGAAAACACAGCTCATCTTGGAGAATAGCCCGACGAGTGAGCCTCCTTTGAGCATCGAGTTCCGAAGCGCATGCGTTTAGAAGGTAGCGAAGGTCGAAACTAAACGAGCTCTCGCAGCTCTGAAAACGCACAAATCGCTCGTTCGTAAAGTGGCTTTTTCCCCCCGGTAGGATTAAGTTCGCTCGTTGTCCGTCGTGCTTTGCAAGCTCTCCTGCGTGCCGTCATAGATATATAGAGAGAGCGGCCTCCGCTAGCCGGGCTAGCATAAATTTATGCGCGAACAGTGTCAACATTAACGAGGACGTAAGAGCGTGCGACCTGGCTCAAGGGACACGTCGCACGCTCCTCCTACCGTGCGCCGCCGCCAAAGCGCTTCTGCCGCCTCTGCCGCGCAGGCCGCTCTGTTTTGTATAATATTCGTGCTGAAGCGCGCTTTTTTTCGCGCTCAAATTAAATGAGCTCTGCGCGGTATTAGCGGATTGTTAGCTCCGCTGCTGCGCGGAGCTCTCGGCGGGATTAAAACGGATGGGGACGAGAGGTGGAATTTTTTCGTTTCGGGGCTTTGGGCACGTATTCGGGAATTGAAATTTATTTATAGGCAAATCTTTGTCGAGGTCTGAAATTTCCAAGTAGTGCGACGTTGTGCGTAGATCAATATTGCAGGAAATTCTACTAAAGTTATTTCGAAACTTGTCGCTTACATTGAAATAAACTGTTTTTTCTTTCATATTTCTTATTCGGTTATTTAAAATTTTACGCTGATTTAAAGATTTAAAATTTATTGTGTTTATTGATCGATTTAAATTTTACATCGGAGAGAATACCAATGTATTTACATTTTGCCCCACATTTATTTAAGTAGGGTCAAGGAAATATGAGATAATAACGGTAATGCATCTTAAAACATTTCGACTCGTTCCACCACTGTGGGATGATTTTAAAAAATTTTGAATAAAAATTAATAAAAATACTTATTATACGTTTGATAATAGTCTCTGCTTAAAATTAGTTTAAAAAAGTCGTTATTTATTAAGTATCATAACGATTATGATCATTCCAAATCTCGAATTACGTATTAAATTTGACTGCAAATTTATATGAGTACACTATTACAGCATTAATATGTAGATTTACGGAAATTTATTAATTAATTTTGCAACCCACTATTCAGCACATTAATATAATATTCCACGTTATGATTCTCTTGTTTAATAATAAAATATTAATTGATGCCCTATATAATCCGTACATTAAAATGTGATAATTGTAAAAAAGCACTTGTATTATGAATCAATTATTACCGTTTAGCTAATGCAATCAATCTATCAACACATCTGTACTTTAAACAAATTATAATTCTGTCAATTTGAAAGGACTCTTTGTACCGTCATTCTAGTATAATTTTCATACGAAACGTTTACACTTTATTGATATCATAAGCAAAGAAACGAGAAACTTTAGACACATTTAATAAAACAGAAGAAGCAAACAATAGCAGAGAGAGAGGCAGCCAGGAACATTCACTGTAGGATCGGTAAAAGCATGATGAAAAGACACCTCTTGCTCGTTGATGAAAAATAGCGGCAGGTCCACCCCCGGCTGGTGATCCATATTGATCCCTGTCTCTCTCTTTATCTCGTTTAGTAAAATAGAGTCGTGGGCCGATCGGGCACGTGCGTATGACTCCCTTCTCCTCCTTCCGGCAGGCGTGGAGAGAGAGCTGCGCCGGAGTGCAGCGGCGTGGGGCAGCTCCTCTGTCTCTCTCTTTCAAGCGAACACACACTCTTGGCCGCTCGCAGGTGTGAGTCCGTTGGTTTTAGCGCGCGTATCTGCACTAAGGTGCGTCTACAATCGGCTCGACGAGTTTTTCTTTGTGCTCCCGGTGCGCTGCCTCGATTCGCTCGTCACTCTCTCTCTCTCTCTCTCTCTCTCTCTCTCTGCTGTTGATTTTTCTGCGGCTTTTGCAAGGCTGTTCCGAGAGGATTTTGCATTTTAAAACTTGGAAGGTTTATTTTAGAGATCTTTCAGCACTTTTAATATTTGAACTTTTCTTTAAAAACTGCTCTATCTCTTGCTGTTAGAATTTATTTTCAAACTGCTCTCAAAAATGAGATATTAATTAAAAATCAAGTTTTCAGCGAAATAATTGAAATCGTTTTCTAAATATTCAATTCTCTTCAGAATTTCAAAAAGTTTAATTTTTATATTTTTAAAATTCGCATTATTTTTTTATCATTTTCGTATGGAAAGATTTCAAAAATGACATTGGAATATTTGAAAAATTTTTTAATAATCTAAAAATTTTTATTATGGCTAGAATATCGATTCTCTGACTGTGAAAAATAAAATGTAGTGCCGCATATCCCGTATTCGCATCTACAGCAGAAAATTTGTATAAAATGTTTTGATAAAATGGCGATTTTAATTTAAAAAAAATTTTTCTTGTGATATTACGTTGAAAAAAAATTTCATTAAAAATTTAATAAAAATTTCATACTTTTACTCCACGGGATCCTTTAACATTATCCTGGTACAATTTTAAATTTACTTTCCTTCCAAATATATTTTTTACGTAGAAATTCAAATTTGTAAAATTGATTCTGCGAATTCGGCGAAATAAAAAATTTATGACTGCGCTTCTCTGATAGACTGCCAGCTGGTTAGTGAACTAAATTTTCAAATGTATTTATAAAAGTATTACAAGGTTAAAGCATTCAGTCAAAACTAAAACCGTTAATTACTATCTATGCGTTAGTGATATTAATTATCCAAAACTCTACCCTAACTACAAGCGCCAACGAAAGCTACTCTCGTCGGCGCGTGAATCTTGAAAACTCACAAGGTGCTCGATTAGTCCAGAAACGAGGCGCCGAGAAAATCTCACTCAGCCCTCCGATTTTGGGCTCGAAAATTCAGCAGCGCACGTGCCTGCACACACTCAAGACGCACAGTATCACTCGACCTGCAAGCTCTCGGCACTACTGGCACCCCGGGAGCCCGGCGACTGTAAACGCACCTTAAGGCGATGCACTCGCGCGCGCGTGGCGTGTGCACGCGCTCTAGCTCCTCGAAGCCGAATAAACGAGGCGAGCTAGCCATAGCCGAGCCGACCCACGCCATCCGCTCTCTCTCTCTCTTTCTCTCCTCCCGCGGCTAGCTCGCAATTGCGCCGCGGCACGCGCGCCTCTGTTACGTCAAGTGCTATGGATGTACGTACGTCACGCCCGCGCCCCGTTCGTTCCAGCCGCTCGATTTATCGCGCGAAAATCAAGGATACCCAGGCGAATTTAGCGGCGAGGCAACCGATTTCCCCGATTTCTTTACGGCTAAATCTTTGGCGGATGAGGAACGGCTGCTTTTCTCGGGCGCTGGACGCTGAGAGCGATCGAGCACGTCTCGTCCAAGCGGATCGCGGGCAATTGCTTTAAAGTTGAAAATTGAAACATTTACCTCGTGCCGGCTTATGGAAGTGCCTTTCCTCTCGTTATTTCAAGAGCTACGATGTTTTAAAGGGTGGGAGGAATAAATTTTTGTTTTTCTAAAAAGATATTTTTTTAGTTAAAAGTTTGTGGAAGGATGGCTTGCCTGCTTTCTTTCTACCCATACACATCTTTTGCCCTACTTGAGATATCGATCCGCCACATCGTTAAAAACTACACCTTGAAGCAAAGCCATGCCCGTTCTATTTGCAGCAGGAGTATTTAAAATTATGCGTAAGAACGAAAATTTGTAAACGACATTGACCGTAAAACGGAGAACAACAAAATGTTTGGGCTGCATCTAGTAAATTTTGAGAAACCGTTAACCTAAACCCCGTTACCTAAATATGTGAGGGCATTTTTGAAATGCTTAGCTAGACAAGACGAAAGTCTTTGGCAAACTTCCGAGGTCCCGGTCCATGAGCCGAGAGCAAACATAAGCGCCAATGCTATACGAGCTGAAGAGGAAAGCAAGAGGCTGCAATAAGAATCATGAAAAAAAATATAACAATAAATGCAGACTTTTTCATATCGAGGATCGAGTCGATCGTTGCAATTTTTAAAAATACAAATAAAGAGGAAAATTTGATTTCGGGAAGCTTTGGGAAGAGGCGGAAAAATTCTCGAACTTATTACTTTAGATAAGCAGACATTGACAAAAATCGTTCCTGTTAAGTGAAGTCATGCAGTTAAGTCGGGATCAAGCGGTCTCAATACGACTATATAATAGCTTTTGGAGAGTAAAATTGTAAGCGCACGAGCTTTAGACTGCAGTATCTACTCAAATTGAACGTCATTGCCGTCGATTAAGTAAAACGATCTAGTAAAAGACTGAATTGTTTTTCGACGGGCATTATATTATTAAAAAATACGTGATATAATGCATATTTTGTTCGAGATGTCCTGATATCTTTTTTCTGAATTTATTTTGTGATACAGTTATACTTGTTATAAAAATTGGAGATACCATACTTCACACTTTATCCAAGATACTAAAAGTATAGTGCCTGTATGGATCAGCGTTATGTGATCCTAGTAGGTTTCTGTTCCGATTTAGCCTACATAGTAAACGTAATTGGCTATAAGCATTGACGTGGATCTGTTTTAAATAGTATTAACATTTCGTATTAATTTCAAAAAACAAAACTTATCTTACATAAAGAAAGCTTCCATTATTCCTTGACTTATAATGTCCTGCTCGTCTTAATTACTCTTTAACGTCGACGCCAAGAAGAGAAAGTTTTCAGCGATCTACCGAATTTTGGCAGCGTGACACCTGGAAGAATGAAAGCTCGCGAAAAATCCCACTCTCGAGCACTAAGTTTTCATTGGCTGCACAAACACATACAGACACACACACACACAGAGCCGAGGCTCCGCGCAGCTCGAGCTTAAATTACAAGCGAAGGTGCAGCGCAGCGGCAGCCGAAGGAGGAGGAGCAGCCAAGGGATAAATGGTCGACATTTCTTGATACAGAGCTACGGAGTCGCGTGCACGAATATATACGAAGGAAGAGAGCAGGATGGGCGCGTGTCCCTCTTCGATCGGCTTGATGAATCACGCGAGGCGTTCCTTTATTTCTTCCTCTTTTTTGAGGACCTTCACATCGATTACCGTCACCGCCCGTTGCGAGTATAAGAAAACGAACGGCCAAGAGAGAGAGAGAGAGAGAGAGAGAGAGAGAGAGAGAGAGAGAGAGAGAGAGAGAGAGAGAGAGAGAGAGAGCGCG
>JAWWEM010045367.1:0-12762 GCA_035582935.1 Ormyrus thymus
GACCTCTATTTGGGTTCATTTGATTAAGAATGAGCTATATTTTTATTATATTAACAGTATAATCTATTACTGATTAAGATTTCTTTTTTACAGGTGATTAAAGTGACTAAAAAAATCGGTATATAACCCCCTTAACAGATACTCAAACCCTTGGTATCTTAATTGGTCATTTCCTGGCTCAAAGTTAGGACAGAATCAAACCAGGATACCTTTTAAAATGAGGTAAAACATTCTTTTTTTTTATTCAAAAATATAGAGCAAGTAATGGCCTTTTTTCTTTGTTGGTGTTGCGAGCCACTTTTTATTTATGGTAAAGCAACTAATTCTCGTTCTTTGCGAACAACAAATAAATTTATTATGCAGCGTATCCGTCTCGACACAAGTGCCTGAGTGTTGACGATGAAATCGCTGGTGTTGCGATGCACTTGTTTTGCTGGCAGTTTTATAGCTAATTGTAACCTCCGTTTCCTGGTGTAATATAGGCTACCTCTTGAAATCATTGGCTGCGCTGGCATTTGCTGAACTGGCATTTGCTATACCTGCGGGTGTTGAGGTTGTGAGTGTGGGTGTTGCTGAGAAGTTGGATCCGGCCCCCCCCTCCCAGAAATCGAATTTCATTGGAGTTTAAAAACTCTTGACGATGTAGAATAGGCTGCATTGGCTGCAATTGTTGCATCTGCGGCATTTGTTGCATTGGAACGGAGCCAGTTTCTGTTTTGGCATTAGGCGGCCGATTATCATGCCAGTTTGCATTACTCTATCCTTGGCGTTTATTGAAGTTTTTTCCGCGTCCTCCATTTATGCTGATGCCGCGTCCTACTGCTGCTAATTCCTTGAGTCAGAATATTGCTGTCCTGACGCCGGCATTCCTTGATACTGAGCCTGTGAATATTGGTTTCCGCAGTTCCACATGTTGTTAGAATTTCCACCTTCCGGGCGCTTCATAATTTGGTATTCTGGTTGCGGAGGCGAATGATCATATGAGTCTTTTTGCCTGCATTTAAACACATTCCTGCTACAGGACTCATAGTTAATTTTCTATGTACCTCTTCTAAATTAACTGCTTCTCGCAGTGCTTCATCTAAATTGCTTGGTAGAATTTTGCCTAATTCCAGACGCCAAGTGTCAGGTACTGTTTGTATCAACCATTGCAAGAAAAGTATCTCCAATACTTTCTTGAGAAAATCGTTTTCTCATGGAGTAAGAACCTTGGGAGTTCGCGATTTTCTGTTTTCTCTCTTGTTGTCCTCAACAAATGTGGCTTCAGCATTGCGCATGAGGCGCATTACTTTTGAATGATAAGCATTTACGTTTTCCCTATTTGTCATTGATGAATTCTTTAACTCCCAAAGGTACTGCATAAAATTTTTAGACGGCGTGAATTCCTCTTTCAATATGCTTACAAGAGTTTCCACAGTAGGCACTTCCTTATTATCTAGTGCATCTCTGACTTTTCTCGATACCTTGGACACTAATCCGGCTAAAACATGTCATTGAATGCGCGCGGACCGCGATACTTAACATTTTCTATTTCCTGTACGAATAATTTTAGTGGTTTAGTTTCATCATATGAATATCTGAATTCGTTTAATAGTAACTACGCTTTCGCTACGATATTTTGCTCAGGTTTTGACTTGTGCGATCTCTTGGTGATAAAATTGGGACGGGTCGAGAGATTTGCGGATGACGTTGACTAGTGGCGATGAACTTTCTGAGCTGCGTTCGCAGTTTTTACATTTAAAGCCTAATTTCGATGCTTAAACTAGGTTATAAGGTAAATGAATCCTGAATCAACGCCTTTTTGATATTTGTGGTGAAAGCGTTCAGTAAAGTCTTTCTCTTATGATTACTTTCTGTCGTTTGAAAATCGATAATACACATATTATCATGCTTTTCGCTCTTATATTATTTGAATAAATAATAAGTGAGACGTCAAAAAGTCGGGACGTCACATTGGCAAAATTTTCTCTTTCAAATTTCTGCTTACTCTATTTGATCCTTCTTGTTTTACCTTTAAGCGTTTTAGTTTGGTTATTTATTTATTTTTGTTGTTGTCTATTTGATATTGTAGGTTCAAGGTCCTTCACTATGGCCTGCATCTGCAGCTGAATGAGTAGTTAAACTACGAGCTTGATGATTAAGATCAAGTGATATCAGTTAAATTTGTAAGGTCAAAAGCCAAATATATTGACTCACCCCACTTTCACCAGCGTGCCCGAAAAAGCTAACGTAACATTGCTCAGCATCGGTCGATGATGTTATAGCGTCTCACCGAGCTCCCCCTCCCCTCACGCCGAAGTTAAAAATGCCCCTACTTACCGACGTCGAGCACAAGGAGCGCTGACGCACATCGGTGGCGATTTTAAAAACTAGAAAATATTCTTAATGAGTATTTAATGAGCGTTACCAGCGAAGTCGACTCATTCTGGACATAGACAGCGTCACAATGGGTCCGCACTAAACGAAACTAAGCGGCTCAAAGAGCGAAAGTCAGAGTAATCTTGTCCAAAAAGATTCTACAGCTGATAAAAAAAAGAGCAGTTCTTATTCATCCAACACATTTTCATGCCTAGGAAACAGTTATGATAGACTAGAGTCCGAAAAAGAATCTAGTTATAATAAAAATAATGAAAAATTATCAATCTAATTACATTATTTTAGTAAGATCTTTTGATATTTTCGGCAGGCTGTAATCGAATATTTGCATCAAAATAATGTTTATGATATCCATATGAATAATTTCCGCCTTTGCGATATTTTCAATCTCGTTTTTACGTTTCTCGTAAAGTTGTTTGAAAGCAGCGTTGTCTTTCAAAATTTGTTTGTCAATTTCACTACCTACTTTCTCGAGATCGCGTCTTATAAAATCTAAATAATTTCTACAATCCGGTTTACGACTCCGGAATTATTTTTTGCCAGCTGGAGAGGTTCGTCGATGCATGGCAGTACTTGGCATAGCCCATCAAAAGTTGCCAGCTGCATCACGAAAGAGGGCGTGTTGACGTATTTCCTCCTTTTTGCCTGATGTTGAAAGACTCTGCCCTTGTCCGAGCGCGTCTCGCCCGACGCGTCGTCTGCTGACTCCGTCCGTTCTTCAATGCTTACTGCTCTTTCCCCGTAAGCCGTCGAAAAATAAACACACATCTTCGAAAATATAGCAGTGCTTAGAGAAAAGTCCGTTACGGGAGAATACGTAAGATATCGTCTCCATCTGACTGCTGAACAATTCCCATGTTGTCGAGTCGAAGCTCACATATCTCCATTTTGAGCCTACAAATTTTAAAACTGATTTGAACTCGCCTCCATGATATTCTAAGCCGATAATAACTCTTTTAGAATTTGACTTATTCAAATAGTATACCGAAGAGAGCACAAAATAAGATGCAACGTACGCCATTTTTAAAATTGACTTTCACTAGCTCCGAACAGCCTAACAGCCGAGTAATGAATGCTTTTTCGAGGCTCTAAATGTCGTTTCTTATATATCTTTACTCCACACTTCTGCATATTTTGAAAAGTAGCCTGTATTCTAAAGTTCTTAATGAAAGCATGAGTAATATATCTTAGTGTAATAGTTTTACGGGAAAAACGGGCTAGATTTTAGAGAAAGTATGATAAAATAAGGAAAGTTTGAGAAAAAGGAGTGGGGGAAAAATAAATAAAAATTTAACATAATTTGAACACTTTTTTGTTTATTACATATCCTTGTATATCAAATTACAAATTCTTATACATTAAATCGCAAGTTTGATTACAATAACCGCGGCCTTTCGAATTTTCTCCTGCATGTGAATAAACGCGGGCGAACTTCGTTTTTCTCTTCTTCCGCAGTCGCTATATGGCATTGCCATAGAATTTTCTAGCCATGGTGTCGTTTTTACACATATCTGATGTAACGAGAGCACAATACGACTGCAAATAGGTACCCCTAGAAAGATGTAGGTCCATAACTGTCAAAGTAGTAGCCATGACTGTTTTGATCGATGTAAATAGGTATCCATTCAGAGCCTGGTTTATCCGAAGTATCGGTGTTTGATACGATGGCAGCAGGTAGACTCAAGTTCTTGGGAATACGAGCCGCCGCGTACACTCCTATCGAACTTGCATTTAAATCTCTAAGGGCTCTCAAAATCTGCTTCGTATTCATTTTGCTTTTACACTCCCCTCACCCTCCTTCTCGCCGTCTTCCACTTCCTCGTATGTGTCTGAGTTATCCTTTTCCAAATCTATAGTGATGCATGCTTTCCCGTTGGCGTCACTCCCAGTGGAATTCGCTTTTATACTGGCTTGCTGCGTCTGATACCCCGACAGTGCACGAAGGAATATTTCGCTGTATATTCTTATGTCGCTACTGGGGGAACCAACAATCGTTCTGAGCCACTTTTTATTTAAATACGCTTTGTAAAGTGAGGAAAAATATAAACTGTGAGAATGAAAATGTTTCACGGCGTAAGCGATGCAGTTTACCGTAACCTGTGGAAACATGAATCTTAGATTTCTAAAACTGGTAGAGTCGTATTTCTCAATGTTGACGATTCTCCGCCCCATTACGCCCTCCAAATATGTTGCTTTTTCTTGGCCTCGAACAAAAATTCTTTCAGCGATCTACGCGATACGACACAAATGGCGTCGTAATTGAGGCAGGAGAACATCACATGAACGAGGAGTGATTAGTCGTTTGCCGTACATTCTGAGGTAAATTGGAAAATCGCAAGGAGAGTGCATAACAATGGTCGAGAACGCTTTCTTGCAAGACTACAACAGCCACTTCTTTCGGCAGAAACTTTCTGTCCGAATCACGGAAACCATCTATGTCTATAACGTAATCCATTTTCGAACGAGAGATTATAGCGTTTTTGAGCAGACTGACTGAAAGTTAGAGGCGCTCCGCGACTCATATCTCTGTACGTACCGTGTTTTTCCTTGTTAAGCATTAAAATCAGTTATAATTTATCTCTAGGAGTCAATTTTCAATACGTTGTCGTATTCGGCGTAAACTAGACAGTTGATGGTAGATCTTAGCGCGTTTTCAAAGCCTACTTCCATGCGCATGCTACCGGATCGCACGAGATTACAATGTGTGGCGCAATACGCCGACAAATCATGCGTCAGATCGAAAGCCGTGAGAAAACAGCCTCTGCGATAGCTGTAGCGGTTGATTCCTATTCCTTCGTTCAAAAATGAATGTCGGTACCGACATATGCAGCGGGGCGTTATTATCTCTAAAGGCCGGCTACGAATTTGCACGCCGTCGACGTAAAGCGAAAGGTAGTTGATCGAAAAATGTTGAAAGTTGAAAGGATTTAATCCACGATTTCCATTGAAAGTTCTATTTTCAACAAAGCCAATAATAATTGTTTTTGGTTATTTCTCAAGAATCGCGTTATCCAACGTGTCGCCGAGGATTCCCGTGTGCATGGTACAGGCTTTTACTTCGACGCGCGTTATCGAGTATTTTGCTGCAGTTTTGGCCAAAACGTTGGCGTGCGCGAGCAAAAACTGGAGCTAATTTTTGCCCTTCTTACAAAGAGCGTGGCTTCTTTTATTTTTACTTTGAACTTGCCATCGGTCGAAGCGTCTTTGCTTCTGACAAGCCGTATGCACATTTCTACACGTTACTACGTTGAGTAAAATTTTATCTTGATTGAATATGTCGCAGAGCAGATGGTCAATCATATCAAATACTCTTCAAGCTGCGAAACTGCCTTTTCGTGCTGCCTAGATTGGCTTGACCCCCCGCAGCGTTCGGGGGGAGCATCGAAAAATCCCGGTCCGTCGTCGTACCACAAGCTAGCCGTCAAGTGAGAATCTTTAGCTATTCGCGAGTAATTCAATAACGTCTCGATGTAGGCTCTGCAAGGGTACGCATTATTAGGTTGAGAGACAAGTTTTTGATTGAAAAAGATATCGATTTGATTGAACATGGAGTGTAGAAAATTATTAATCGGCGCTACTTTAAGACTCTCCGCTTCAATCTCGACAGGTGTAATTTTTGCCTGAATGTAAAGCATCGTGTGAGCTAGATCGATGCTCGTACTCGCTCGGCACGACAAATTCCAGAGGTACGTCACCCTCATCCTCGAGGGCTGCTACAGGCTTGTACTGGAGATAGCTGCTACTTTCTATAGAAGTCTGCGTGGCGGGGAGTGTGAACAAGCCGAGTTCGCTGGAAGTGTATTCGCTCGAATGGGAGTGTAAGAAAGCCATTGTTACTTTGGGCCGAAAATATCTGTTAGATTTCTAATTCTGACAGACTCTTTTTCGTCTGCTCTGTCCGCTTTCAACTGTGACTGTTTTCTTATGTTTGAGCGCTTACTACGTGAGTGAGGCTCCGGCTGCTTTCATTTTCAAAGTTTTTCCAGATTCTTTGGCGCGCAGCTGTACAGTTTCCGCGAAATTGGCGCCTCTATTCGCCACGTGGTCCAGAACATTTACCCCTGCTCTCACGGCTTCTTTCCTCACAACTTTTGCTCCCTACGCGATGTAAGGAAGAATACGCCGAAAAAGCCTTCGCAGCCAAGCGCCAACGCTCCTTCCGCGCTGATACTTAAAGCAGACAAACATGTTTCTAATAGAACCTCTACCGCCTATATAAACCTCCTAATTTTTTAGGTAAGGACTCATGATTTAAAGATAACGTTTAAAATGAAGCGCTATCGTCAAAGTCGAAACGTATTCGAATAGTATGCGGTTGTCGTGAGCATCTCTTATTTCGATAATGATGCTCTGAAAAGAGTGATGCAGCAGTGGAATGTAATGTATAAGCACAAAGTTTCTAAATACGTTGCCGCCAAATTTGTACTTGGAGGGATCGAGCGAGACTATTCGGAAAAGTACAGCTTGTGTATAGGCGACTGTATATGGCTCACAAATATCTATACAGATATTTGTGAGCCCGGGAGAGGCAGGTCTATTTTCTCTAGCAACGATGTTATTCCCATCCGCAATAAACGTCCCACTGCTCCTTACATCTTCTTCCTCGAAGCCGTATATACGCCTTATTTTTTTCATCCATTTTAAGAGTATGTTTGTCATCACAGCCAGCAACATCAAATCATCCGGCAACATGGGCCGCATGTAGAGCGCTTCTAATCAATAGATTCAGCGACCCCAGTTTGGAAGAATTATTGTTTAATAAATTAAGCATAGAATTTACTTCGCAAACGACGTATTAGAGATTATAGTCTACAGGATATTAAAGGAGCACTTTAACAAAAAATTAAAATTAATCAGAATAAACACTTGTACGCCCATTATCAATCAAAACAATTTCATGAAGGAACTGAAAAAATATCATAATGAAAACCATAATGGTATTCAAGAAACTTTAGCACATTCTAAACGAAAATTCTATATACTCAATATGGACAGAATTGTTCGAAACTACATAAATCAAGGTGAAATCTGCTTAGAACACAAATACGAAAAAAATCCCTACCAAACGGAGACATACGGACCTATCATGGCCAAAAGGCCACTCCAACATGTATATTTGGACGTATTCCACATTAATAAAGAAAAATTTCTGATAATTATAGACATTTTCTCGAAATATGCCAAAGCTTACCATCTATCTGATGGAAATGACACTACTATAATAAATAAATTACGGCACTTCGCTTCTCATCATAATTTTCCAGATAAAATCACAACAGATAATGGAAGTGAATTTAATTCGTTAGTTTTTAAAGAATATTGTCGTATTCACAAAATTGAATACCATCAGACCACCATTAACAGACACACGTCCAATGGACCCATAGAAAGACTACACTCTACTCTAAAAGAAAAATTAAGTATACTGGCCAATCAAAATCCGAGGGAAAAAATAAAAAAGCATATGACTACGGCCATCTTGATCTATAATCAGAGTATACATTCTACCACCAATTATGCACCTTTCATTGTCTTGTAAGGGCCTTACGACGAACTTCAGAAACACGTCATCGAACCTGATGCCGACGTCATCGAGAAGTATAATGAAATTAGAAAAAATTAAAAATATTACCTTTCTACGATACATTATATAAAAAATCAATAAAAAACCAAAATTTGCCCAACGATCTCGATAAAACCTTAGAAAACAAAGAAGTTTATATTAAGACTCACCAACAGCAACGCGACAAAACTGCTCCCCGTTATCAAAAACTATTTATTGAAAAACAAAAAGGCCCTTCTTTAGAATGCCATATACACGGGCAGCCCTGCCGATATAACTTACGAAGTGCCAAACGACTAAGAGAAATTCCTTCTTTACAGGACAATAAAGACGGTGTTAATTCTGCTGATCACAGCGATACTCGCTAGAAGCAAGGAATTTGGCCCAGACGAGACACATTATGCCTATACACAAGGAATTGGGAGAATCAATGAAAATTATCATTATTTACATTTTCATGTCAATTGGACGACACTCAGAAATACTTACGAACATATCTTGACCAATTACAATATGTTATCTTTCCGTCGAGAATCTAGCCTATTGGAGCAAGCTCCTATATTATGCAAGGAAATAAAACAGAATTTACAACAAATAACACCACAAGACAAAAGAATAAAAAGAGGTCTCGTTGATGGATTAGGGACAGCGATAAAATACATTTTCGGAAATCCAGATGCAAATGATTTAAAAAGGATAAACAATTATTTAAATATACTTGACCATCAAAACAAGAGAATATAATCAATATAAACAAATCAATAAGCATTATAAACCAAATAAGCAGACATATAAATAATAACGCGGAAACTATTAACAAAAATTTACTCAATGTATCGAAAGCCTTAAGTCTTGAAAATATAAAACTTAACTTTTTTGAAGCGGTTGTTACCCTATTGATACAAGAACATTTTCTTGATTTATTAAGTAAAATTAAAAGATCGTTTATTTTCTCAGGACAATTATTTGATTTAGAAATATTGACGTATGATCAACTGTAAAGTATTCGTACGCATCTGTTGAAAATTTACTCTCAAAAGGAACTTATGTTACACTATCATAACTTACTGGACTTTCGCTTTGCTCAAGGAACAATTGTATTTTCCCATGACTCTATTGTCTATACTCTCAAAATTCCAATCCTAATCCTATCGAATTCTCTCTTGTCCAAAGACTTGCTACAATCAGTGAACAAAATCAAACAGAAATTATTAATATACCTTGGACATTAACAGGACCATCTATCAAATTATTAACAAACAAATGTCAACTAGTTCATGAACAAAATCATTTGTGTTGCCAAATCATAACCACAGAAGTCAAGCCGACCATTATTTCAATAAACTCACCTTTAATTTTAACGTATAAGCTGTCAGAAAATTTAACGCTTATATCCAGTAAGCATCTGATAACAATCGAATACGATAATAAAGAGATGACAGCTAGAGGAACCCATCGAATTCAAGGAAATAATGTGAAAATCCAAGGACATAACCTCGACAATTGCCTCGGAGAGATAAAACAATCAAGTTTAATTCTGCCATTAATCATCAAAGATTATCAGCAAAATTTTGAGCCACTAAAAATTTTAACTTTACCTACTATCTCCATACCAACATGCGAATCACCCAGAATCGAATTTTATTCATCAACGTGCTCAATTGTACTATTATTATTATTCTTATTATTTGTATCGACTTATTTAATACACAAGTATAGAAACAGAAAACATCAACCTACCAAAAATTACAAGAAGGAGGACGTCCTTGAACTTTGCCACGGAGGAGTTATATGACTGAGCTCTTGAGCATCTTCCATGCCCACCTTATCGCTCCACAACACAGCCGCAACTTAAGAAAATCAATAATGAAGTTATATGATCATCTTTCGATGCAGCGATCATCCGGCCGCCTTATCAATCCATTGTCCGGCACAGCATCCACTTCATTTCAGAGAAGAATGCATATCTGCAAAAGACGAAACATCCTGAGTTGGTCAGCAGCTCGACACCTTAGAAGACAATAGAACGCAGATAATAGAACTACCTATAAAAGATCTCTTGCATCGGCAACGAGTTAGTCTCTATCGGGTATCCTAGCTGTAGAGACGTATTTCAATAAATAAGTTATCGTTACTTACCTTTGTGTGTGAAGCAATGTTCATAATTACTCACACCTCCCGAACCTGTAACATAACTCGCGCGGGGCCGCGTTGATCAGCTTGTAGACGCGGCTGAAATCAGTTTATTAGAGACGCCCGCGAATAAGATTAGCTTATAGTGCCGCGGAATTAGTTTATTAGAACCGCCCGCGGGTTACATTGGCTTGTAAGGCCGTGGATGCTGGGAGCGCGGTCGCGGAGTGCTGTGGTAGGGTGAAATGAGCCTGCGCTGTGGTATACGCCGCGATAACTACGTTTGTATTCGGCGACGGTACTACAGCTTCCTCTCTGTACTGCCAGTGAACGTACAAGATTTTCTCGTTTACTGGTAATACAGAGAGAATTTTTTTTTCGGGGTCGTCAATGAGGTTGTAAAAATCTTTCGTAGTTTTTACAACCTCTGTTTGCGCGAGATTACTGCGTTGCCCGAATTTCCCCCAAAAAGAATTTAAACAAAGTTGAGCCACAGCACGTAATCCCGCATTTTTTTCAATTTCGGCGCACTCTAATTGTATACCTTCATCGCACTCGTATTCCCGGATATAGCATTCTTTGGTTGATTCATCGTCGTAGTCCGACGGCAAACCGGAGGCTTGTTGTTTTATTCGTTAGAAAAGATTGACGTAATCGGTAAATAATCCACTCTTCCCCGCACGCGGGTCGAATCACGTTGTCTCATACTATTTGAGTTGAGCGCAAAGAGGAGACGACCACGCATATTTACGGGAAGGAGGGGTAAAAATAAATTTCGCGGGGGTAAAACGCTACACTTGACGAGTCCGTGTAATCGCGTCAAATTGTTCGGGTCGTCACCTATGAGCTCGGCACACTGCGTACCCATGAATATGCGCGGGTGACCTATAGGAAATTGACCTCGTTTACAAATTTACGGGTACAGCGAACATATGTCTATGTAGCTGATTTTTTACCCTCTTCTTCAGCGTTCGATGCGACTGTATTCTCTGTACGATCTCCGAAGAACGCATCTCGAGGATTTAAAATAGTTTTAGAAATAAGCGGATAATTCGCGATATATTTTGAGACATCCGGAGACTCCGCTTTTAAACGGTCAAACGCGCACTCCCAAATTTCGTGTACTTCATATCCGTGCGCTCTTATCTCTGTTATCTTAGCGCGCGTGTTTTCTAAAGCTTCTTTGAAGCTTCTTCCAAAGTGCATAACTTTATCGCGGCCGGTAGTAAACCCTTCTGGGCAGCCGTGAACGTAGCAGTCTTGAAATTCGTATACAATGCCTTTCAAGTCTGCTGTATTAGGTTCCGGCAGTAAATAACTGTCGACTAAAAAACCTTCGGGTAGCCTGTACTCGCGCCCCGCGGTACGCTCACAGTATAAAAGCCACTCGACGGCTTTTTGCGAGTGAAGGTCGGCCCGTCTATACCCGACTGGTAGAAGAATTCCGATTGAATTACCCTTTAAAATTTTTTTCCTAAAAACATAAGAACAAACCGTTACAAATATTATTGTTATCGCGTTAACAAAAGGCTTGACTCCGGTGAGACTTAGAAAAATTTTTCTAATGGCTAAGCACACGCGACACAAAATTTCGACATCCATTCTGCAGTATTCGATAAGTTCCTTTTTTACAATTAGAAGCCGTTCCGGAGTTTTCCGCGTACCAGATGAAAAACTGTTGCCGCTCGCGCTCAGACGTCATATCGGTCCCGTAAAAATTCGCAGCCGGTAAAGTTCCAACGTAAGACTGATTTTTCTAAGAATTAAAAAAATGTGGAAAATAGCCTTTTTTGTTACTAACCGGCAAATCAAACGTTTTCGGAAGCGCAGACAATTTCATTTAAAAGTAATTTAAACTATCTATAAATTTTATTAATCCCTAACTGAATTTTCGTAATATTTTGATCGTTTAAAATGATCTCCGGTAATGCTCCAGGGTATGATTCAACCAACTCTTTGAGGATGAACTGAGCATCAAACCCTCGAGTATTGTGCGCGATGCAAATTAAAATCTGATTTTTCGCGGATGCAAACCGAGAGTAATTGTGGAACGGGGTTCTCTTTGAAAACATATGCGCAGACGCTGCAAGCCTCGCAGCGTTGCGTTACACCGTCCACTTCGATGCAATCTGTGCACACCTGTTCAGCGAATTAGGGACGTGTAACTTTGTCGTTGCGTGGTTATGGTACGCAGTATCTTACCGCGTTTCGAAATCGTAGAAAATGAAACAAATCTTGTTTTCAGTTTTTTTCATTCGATTTCGAATCGGCTGCATAAAACACGGCTCGTTAACTTGGTATCGTTTTTTACATAAGTGACACCAACTTATTCCGCATTCGTGTTTGCCGCAATTCTTGTGTATCAACTTCCGGGCATCCTCGCACATTTTTACCACGTTGCACAACTTTTTCTATTTATTTTTATACGTACCGACGCTTTTATGTCGTTACATTTAATTGCTTCCGCATCTCCCACCGTGCACGCCGGTGAGCAGAAACACGCAGGGCAAATTCTTTTGCACTTGTGCCGATCGACGTGACGATAGTGTTTATTACAATAACTGCCAAAGAATTTTCCTCCCGAGGCTGCAGTTAAATTAAGGGGGTTCTATCCCCATCGCTGACATGGTTTTAAATAACCTGTAAAACAGAAATTTAAATTAATAATAGTTTATACTATCTATATATTA
>JAWWEM010045378.1:0-12760 GCA_035582935.1 Ormyrus thymus
CTTCTGGAGCCTTCATTCCTCGGACATTCAAAGAGGACATGCTCAGATGTTTGTTCCTTCCCGCAACAACAAGTTGGGTTGCTCGTTAGTCTGAATCTTTTAAGATAGGACTTGAACGCACCATGCCCTGTCATAAATTGGGATGTGAAATGGTCAGGCTTAAGCCAGTCCTTCTTCAGCCTGTCCTTTACTGAGGGAAGGAACTTGTATGTAATTCGATCTTTTTCACAAGTGTTCCATCTTTGCTGCCATTGGTCAAGAAGGGTATCCTTTACTTGTTTCATAGCATCTTCGACTTCCACTTTTCCTCATTCAAGGTGTGCGCTTTCAATACACACATTGTTTACCTTAACAGATTGTCCCTTCTTGATTCTGTACTTTGCGATTCGATACTCCATTTCCAAGTCTATGGGCATGGCTGAGTTAAGCAGATGAAGTGCCTCGTGGGACGCTGTTTTGTAGGCCTTTGCTACTATCAGTAGCGCCCTTCTTTGAATTTGGGCTAGCTTTCGACGACCTTTAACATCAACTTTGTCCCACCAGCCTGCTGCCGAACATGTGACAATTGGAAGGAATAGGCAGTTGTAAATTATCGCCAGAGTTCCGCTTCTTAGTCCCCAGTTGGCTTTTGTAATTTTTCCAATCTCGATAAAAGCTCCCAAACTTTCCCGTTCGATATCGTTGATGTGTTGCTGCAGGTTTAACCTTTCGGTGAAAGTTACGCTAAGGTATTTCACCTTTCCTAGCATTTTCAACGATGTTCCGTCTATCTTGACGGTGGGAGGTCTTTTAATATCGAGTTTTCCTTTTAGAAGTATCATTCCTGACTTTGGTACAGATATGCTTAGTTTATTTGCCTTGCACCATCCGTCCACTAAGTCTATTATGGCTTGTGCTTGTTTCTGGATCTGCATTCGACTATTTTCCGCTGTTAGAATTACTATGTCATCTGCATATGCTAGCGCCTCGTGGCGTGCATGTTCCAGGGTCTTTAGGAGGTTATCGAAATTGATATTCCAGCCTACTGGTCCGAAGACCGACCCTTGCGGACACCCCTTGGTGACAGATTTTTTGACTACATCGAAGTGCGATAAGCACCGCACCTCTCTGTCTTTAAAGTAATTCTTTAGCAGGTTGTATAGATTAGCCGGGCAGGCTCGATCTTTCAAACTCTTGAGCCGCCCAGGCCACCACAGATTGTCAAATGCTCCCGAGAAATCTAGCGGGATCGCCACTATGTACTTTTCTTCCTCCTTTTCGGCGACAAGTTTGCGAAGGTGGACAACGGCATCCTCTGTGCATCTATTCGGTCTGAAGCCATATTGGTTATCGGACGTAAGATCACTGTCATATATTTGTGGACCCAATCTGCCGATAATCAGTCTTTCCAGGGTTTTACCAAGGATCGAGAGGAGGCAGATTGGTCTATATGACTTCGCATTCGAGTCATCCTTATCTGGAGCTTTAAGTAACGTTATTAGTAGCCCCGATTTCCATCTCTTTGGAAAGACTCCGTACTTCAGGCATCCATTATACAGCTTGGTTATTTCTGGTGTGATAGTAAATACCGTTCTCAGAAAGACCTCCGCCTCTATCCGATCTATTCCGGGGCACTTCCCTTTTTTATTTTGAAGGGCAGCCATTATGACTTCCTCTTGGGTGAAAGGCGTTGCCATTGATGTATTTGGCGGCGTTCTAGTTTGCCTTCTGACTCACCGTTTGAGTCGTCATCTGGAACTAACGAATTCAGCAGCGCTGTGCTCGATTCTTTCCAACTCATTGTTGCACCGTTTTCAGCTGTGATAGTGCTTGTTGCTTTCGATATTCGCATTTTCCCTGAGGCAATTTTGTAGGGTATTCCTTACGCGTTCAAGTTACCTTCCCGGGTTACGAATTCTCTCCAGCTGCACTTTTTGGCCTCGTATATTTCCTTCTTATACTCTTTGAGAGCTTTCCTTAGCCTTTCTTTTTGACCATTAAGACTTCGTCTCCAGGCGTTTCTTGGTTTTGGGGGAATTGCCCCTCTGACTGCCTTGTATGTATTCCTAAGTCTTTTGACTTTTTCCTTTAGGCTTGTCAGTCGTGGGATCCACCATGGTACCGGCCGCTTGTGCCGCGTTTTCATGGGGATGGTCTGCTGACATGCTTTTTCAATGATTCCTTCTAGTGTTTTGGCATAAGCTTCCACACTTTCCGGATCATTTATTAGCAGGCCAGCGAGATCCTTTTTCCCTTCATTCAAGATTGCCTTCGAGAAGGACTCCCAGTCAGCCTTTGCCGTTTTGAAGCGAGGTTTCGTTTCTTTAGGCCGGCTTTCCGTTTGCCTTCTAAAGTTTAGGACAATTCGGATTGGTCTATGATCGCTCGATGACCAGTCTTCTACTTTCCAACTAGCTACAAATTTGAGGAGATTAGGCGTGACGAGCGTCACGTCTATATCTGTTTCACCTTTCACGCTGTTACAGGTGGCGAGGTGATCTCCTTTGTTTGCCACGACTAGGTCATTTTTGTGTATGAAATCTTCGAGAGCTTCACCTCTGCTGTCGCGGTGTTTCGCACCCCACCATTCAGATTTGGCGTTAGCATCAACTGCTATTAGAGTCTTCTGTCCCTTTGGCTTGTTGAGTACCATCTCGAGGTGTTCAAGATACACATCAATACCGTCACTGAATTGGCAGTAGAGGCTTACAAGATAAACATCTCCGTAGCATCCTTACGTGGATTATCTTACCTGGATGCATGTGTAATGGCTAGTACACAGTGCAGTGATCTTTGTGACAGTGACTGCGTCGGCATCACACAAGGCAGCTGCCATAGCGTTTTCGTCATTTCTCGCCCGTCACGATCTGCGTGCTCTGACCAAGTCTTTATGCGGCATCGCCAGATATATGGTTCCTGGACCAGTGCAATTTCGCATCTAATCTTGGCCATTGCATTTCGGATTTCATCAGTGGCGACTTTGGCTCTTCCTAAGTTAAGCTGAATAATGTTCAGCTTACTACTGCACTTTTCCTCCTGATACAGCCTACTCTTTTTCGGCCCAGGAGGGGCAGCGTCGCTTTTGGGTTTGTCACATCCGGTGGTTTGAAACTTGCGTTTCTTGTCATGTCCAGGGGCTTTAGCTTTCAAAATAAGCATAAACGTCATTTTAGATGTCTTTCAAGGTTACGTTCTTTCGTTCAAGTTAGCGGCAGCGAGGAACGAGGAAGAGAGAGAGAGTGCGAGCGTTCGAGTGGAGAAGGCAGCTCTAGGCCGTACTTCTCCGTGCAGTCCGTCTTGAATCTCCTATTCCGTTGCGTCCGCTTTAATGTATTCTAAAATGTTTGATTATCGGCTATTTGGCCGATCTGCGGATGTCTGTGAAATATATACACTATTTACATATTTACATATTTACAGTATTTACAATATTTACAGAACCTTCAAGCGACTAGGTCTCCCCGGTCTACCATCTGACGATGATGTAAACTTGCTCCTCATGTGCGGACTCCCTTGACCAGTGAGGTTGCGTTCAAATATGGCAAAGCTCCCCGGAGCCCAAGGAGGTACTCCAGTGACTTATGCTAGTAGACCATCCGCCCCACTGGGCCCGGTCTGTAGTGTGTTCAATTACGTTCAGGCGCTCGAGCATTCGATTGCCAAAACGTCCAGATCTTTCAAAGTGACAGTCGGCGGCATTCAAACCCGACCGTCTAGCTGGGGAACCCGGTGTCGCTGCTCACCGCAGAGTTGCAATCTAGTAAACCAGATAACCAGAAGCAACTCTGTCCCTGGGGGGAGGCGCAGCCGACAGTCATGCGCACGGCGTTCTCTCTGCAACTCGCAACAAGTGGAGGCGCAGATAGGGGCGGATTGAATTCGAGACTTTCTCCCCCCGCCGTGCTGGCTCATAATTATCAGCTGTGAAGCTGTACGTCCACCGACGAAACCTGAAAGTCGGTACGTTAGTCAGCGTAAAAGAAAAGTACGGCGAGTATTCGAATTCGAGCGCTGAGGAAAACCAGCGATAGATGTCAGCGATAGTCGACGACATTCAGCGACTGATTTGACGACTGGATGATACTAATGACCAATCAGCGGGTCTCCAGCAGCCAATCAGCGATCGACACGTCACGCGACAATGAGGAGGAAGAAGACCACCAGCGAGAGGAAGAAAACAGCCATTTTCATTCATTCGTTGTCTCCCTGGCCTACTGTGCGGAGTGTTTTGTCGAGTGCGCTGATTGCGATTGCCGAGTGCGAGGACGAAAGAAAAACCTGCGAGGACGGAACGAGCGAGAGCCCAGCGAGCGAGTCAGCGTTTTCTTGGCGCGATCAGAACGTGAGTAAAACGTGTATTCCTCGGGGTTTGTTTGATAATTCGCGAGTGCTCGGCGACGCGGCTCACAGGCGAGAGCGAATTCCAGGAGCGACCCGGTTACGCGGAATTGTTCAACAGTTATATTCGTAAAGAAATAAAGCCAGCGTTAAGTGTGCGAATGTAACGGTTGTTTATTTATCCTTTTTTTATTGCGAGTTTTTCCCCGCTCCTGCGCGTATTTTTTCGTATCGTTTTCAGCGTAGTTACAGCGACCAGCGAGCAGGTTTTAGCCACCATCTTCCGGGTGGTAAGAGCTCGGCGGAATCTCCTTTGAGACGAGAGAGTCTTCACCGGCAACCAGCGAGAATAAAGTGAATAAATTCGGTGCTGACGAGTAGCACCTGACGCCCATAGCATAATTATATTCAGCGAGTCGCGAGAAACCGAGTTTCGTTGTGCGGAAGATCGCCACGTGGCGAGATACAGCGTTACAATTTTTTTATGTTTTTTGTTATAAAACAATAGTTAAACAATTTGTTTCGAAAATTCTGACTACACCATTCGAAGGAGCGACCTCGAAAACAGAAAGATGTGTCATTACGAGATCGTTTTCGATACATTTTCTATGATTATTATGATCCCGAATATGTGGGTATATTCACAGTGCATTTGAGCGTTAAAGGGTTAATTAAAAAATTATAAACTAAAATATTCACGCTGAAAAAACGTTAAATATGATGCAAAAAGGCTGACGACACACCTTAAGTGACATTGGAATGCGGTACCTCTTTTCGACGGTGGGCTGCCTGAATCTAGTCAGGGAAAAGGATTGAACTACCGCCTACCTTGCTGACTCGCAGGGCAGCAAATTTTCACATATTGCCTTATCGTTACTCATCTCGGAACGCCAGCAATTACAAAATTTGATAATAATTATTTTTTGACAAAATATGTCTTAGTAGTGCAAACAACCAACAAGTAGTTTCCGCGCTAAATCTAGAGCTAAATCAGTCCGCGCTAAATCTAGAACTATATCACTAAACAATTATTGATTTTTTTTAATAGTCGCATACAATCATAATACGAGTTCAAATGGATTCTAATCTTCGGTGGGAGTAGTGGGAGAACGATTTTGCCCATAGTTGACGGCAGTATTGTCGGTAGATAGCAAAATGCGCCGGGCATTTGAACGCTTGAAGGTAGACGCTGCCGTCTTGATGGTTGCTACTCGTACCAAATCGTCGTTTCCTTGGTGCATTTGTATGATGCGACCCAACGGCTATTTAGTCGATGAGGTAATCTCATCCTTTAAGATGACGATGTCACCTTCCTTCAGATTCCGCTGAGAAGTCAGCCACTTGTTTTGTTGCTGCAAGTGGTGCAGCGCTTCCTTGAGCCAGCGGTCCCAGAAGGCGTTCTACATCGAAGTAATTAAACGCCATCGGTTTGTCAGCCGGCCTCGACAGGGTGGGTGCTCAACTGGATCGGGGTGTGCCAACAACGATGAACCTAGGAGAGAATGTCCTGGAGTTAGTGCTACCTCGTCATCACTTTCTTTACTTAAGGGGCAATGCGGCCGCGAATTCAAACAAGCTTCGATTTTTGCCGCAAGCGTAGTCATCTCCTCGAATGTGAAAGTCGACTCTCCAATCACACGCTTGAAGTGAAATTTGAAACTGTGCACCGCTGCTTCCTAAAGTTCTCCGAAATGGGGGGCGCGAGGGGGAATAAACTTCCACTCTGTGCCTTGAGCTGCGAGTGCAGCGGCAATGTGCATAGAAAAACTGGATTAAAAGCGGTGTTTGGCTCAGGCGGTAAGACTCTTGTCTCCTAAGACAAACATCGCTTAGGGCGGTGGATCGAATCCCGGTCAGCTCGAATTTTTCGGAGACTTTTTCTCAAAAAAGAATCCAGAATTTTTCGATGACCGAGATCGAATCTAGAGGTCCGGAAATTTGTAAGATAACGGTATTAGAATTCCAGAGGACATGACCTGATGTCGATACCTCAATAAAGGAAGAAAAAAAAACTGGATTCTTCTCTGAAGAGAACTGTGCGGTCCGAGGAAGCTCCCTTGAAGGTGGTGGCATTATCGGAGTAAAGAGTTGCATGTAAATCTCTCCGGCTGGTGAAGCGGTCGTAAGCGGCTACGAAGGCGTCGGTGATCCGAAACGATCTCGATATGCATGGCGTGCACGACCATACAAATGAAAATAGCTACATACCCTTTGGTTGATTTTGCTCCACGACCTTTCGAAAATAGAACCGGGAATGGGCCGGCATAGTCGAGTCCTGTGGCTTCAAATGCGCAAGACGGTCTCAGGCGTATAACTGGAAGGGGAGCCATATGCTGTTTAAGTCCACGTGCGCCGAACCTTGCACATACTGTACATTTATGTAAGACGCTTCTGAAGAGGTTTTGACCGTGAATGATCCATACTGAGTGATAAAGGTAGGAGCGCATCAACTGCACGCCTCCATGCAGGGTGCGACGGTGAGCTTCCTCGACTAGTCGTTTCACCATTTCGCAGTTACGAGGCAAGACCATTGGATGCTTCGAATTGGACGTCGAAGGGCAGCGGGGCGTTGTCGAGTCTCCCTCCAACTCTTATCAACCCTTGATCGCAAAGGAAAGGGGACAGCCGTATTAGGTGGTTCCGCGCTGGCATTTGCTGATGAGCAGACAGGGTCCTAATTTCGGTCGCCAAGTGATGCATTTGAATGGCTTTGTAACAAGATACTCTGGCTCGAGTTAGCTCGTGTACGTTCACGTGAGTCGCCGCCTCTCTCCTTGCGTCATCTGCGAATTCAATCTCCATCGCCAAATGTAAGCTAAAACATTTAAATTTTTTGGAAAAATTTGAAAATTTTAGTTGAGTAGGAAGGCACTCAAATTCTTTTTGCGACTGTTCCTGAGGGGGGGACGCAGCTTCCTGCACTATAAATGCCTGTACAGCCTGACTTGGTGATTCGAGTTCAGTTTCTTCGCTCCACTCAGCGGATCCTTGAATGAGCCATGGGGGTCCTTCCCACCACAGCGTATGTGCCTCAAGCTGTTCTGGAGTAAATCCTTGGGTGGCGCAGTCGGCCGGATTGTCCTGCGATCGAGTGTGTCGCCATTGAGCCTGGGGAAAGGAAGTCACAATTTCACTTACCCGGTTGGCGACGAAGGTTTGCCACTTCGACGGGTGACTCTTGAGCCAGTCTAGTACTACGCGAGAGTTGGACCAAAAGTGCACTGCATCAGGAGGGCGGTGCGTTTATCCGTTATGTGACGACTTAAACGAACGAGAAGCATCGCTCCGCACAGCTCTAGGCGGGGAAGCGTCTCGACTTTAGTAGGCGCGACTCGGGTTTTGACCATCAGCAGTGTGGAGCTCTTTCCGGGGCAAACGTAGTAAACGCAAGCGGCGTATGCACGCCCTGCCATTTTCTGTCCTCGGGATGAATTGCGATTTGTCTAAACATTTTAACAATGTCGGTAATGAAAGCAATTTTAAGAAAACGCCAATTGGTAATAACTATTGTGATGTCAAGCTGTAACTTTAGTCCTGGCACGTCATTAAGAGCGATTCTCTTAGAGGCGGGCTGCGGTGCGTTAAACACTACGCGTATTTTTTTCGGATTCTCCGGACGCACTACTGCATGGTGAGACAGATAGTAGCACTCTTGCGTATTGCGTGAAGTTTTAACTAATTGCATGTGCCCTAGGCGTTCATATTCGCTCAAAAACTGTTCGTATGTGGCTGAAAGTTGTGAGTTATTGGGAAGTCTTTTCTCTAAGCGAATAAAGCAAGCTACTGCTATATCGTGAGATCGAACGAAGTTCGGGGTTTGCTTAAAGGGCAAGCGAACTACGAATCTCCCGCTCGAATCTCGGAAGTGTCTGCTTGAACAGGTCCTCACAATACTGTTCGTCCGGAGTGAGAAGTTTCTCCGCTCGAAGTTCTTCCATCTCCCAGAATTTTTGAAAAAGTTGTGACAGGCTAGGCTCTGTAAATGTATGGTGTACTTGCACGCCCGCTTGTGATGCGCCTTCGATTTTAGTGGAGTCAGTCAATAGATATCCGAATACCGTTTCCTGAGCGATCAGAGGAGTATCGTTTGGACCTTTCCACACGCCCTCTCGAATTAGAGCGGAGTACACTTCAGCCCCTAATATACAATCTATTTTGCGTGGCTGAAACCACTTGGGATCAACGAGTTGAAGCTTCTTGAGATGCGGCCAATTTCGACGCGTTATTGTGCTCTGAGGCAGAGTAAGACGATTAAGTTTGGATAAAACTAATGCTTCGATTGGCTTCTCAAAACTTGTGTCAATCGGCAAATGAAGTATCAAGCAAGTTTGAGCAGAGGCTCGAATCGGAGACTCATCTCCTACCCCAATGACGGTAACTGCTGCTCGACGATGTAGGACGAAAAGTTGCGAGAGAATTCGTTCTGCTACAAAGGAGCACCCTGCCGCGGGATCAATGAGTACCTTGACGGCAATTGAATTTCCATGTTGATCAGCAAGAATGATCCGAGTTGTAGCTAAGAGAACTACCGCACCGGTAGCGGCGGTATATGCGAGTACAATGTTCGAACAGTACGCTACCATGTCCGTCGACTCGGCTGGCGCATTGGTAGAACAGTAAGGATCGGTTGTTTTTTCAATAGGCGAGCTAGATTTAGTGATATCTATGTGCAATTTGGTATGGTGTTTGGCTTGACACACCTTGCACCTGTATTTCAAAGGGCATTTGTCTAAAAAGTGTGAGCTTTGCAAGCAATTCAAACAAAGTTTTACTTTTTTGCAGAACTCGAATCTTTTCAACGTCATGCTCGAAAATTTCGAACAAGCGGCTGCCTCATGCTGTTCCGAACAAATTGAGCAGCTCGGCGCTCGCTTGTAGTTTTCCGTAACATCCACGACTTGTGTGGAATGGGCAGACACTGTCCTCACTTTGCGCATGCTTTTGCTCTGAGTGAGCGCGGCCGAAGACTGCAAATCAACGGATAGTGCTGGGTTATTATCTAACGACTGAATGCGGCGATCTAATAAGCTGGTGAGGTCTGCGTATTTGGAGAACGTTTCCTTATCTTTTTGCGACTCATTTCAGCTTTCACGAGTCTTGGAATCTAATTTTCTAACGAGGCAATGAACCAGCCAACAATCGTAATGGTTGACGGGACAATGTAACTGCTTGAGAGCGCTTACAGATTCGTCTGCTTTGTCTAAAAGTAGACTCAATTCTTCCGCATGCTTGACCTTGACCGCAGGTAGTTGTATTAAAGTTTCGAGTTGCGCGTATAATCAAATGCGTGTGTTATTGTAGCGACGCTCGAGTTTATCCCACGCGACCTTGAAATTTTCGGCCGTGATTTCAATGCCTTTTACGCGTTGCGCGGCCTTGCCCTCTAGAGCTCCGAGTAAATGCTGCAATTTGTCTACCTCTGAAATTCTCCTATTATCTTGCACCATTGATACACACCTCTGCCTAAACGATTCTCATCCTGATTGAATCCCCGTGAAGGTGGGAAGTTTAAGTTTCGGCATAGAGTTAGATTCGATCGCGATTGGTGCGAGTGGTGCCGTTTGTTCTGCTGGAGCTCGATGATTGAAATTTTCAATGAAATCGTTAAATTTGCCAAGCGAATCGTAGAAGGCTTCCTCAGCTTTATCGTCCAGTGAGTTCACAATATAGGCGTGACTTTCCGAAATCGCGCTTTTCTCTACTATTGTGTTGTGATTATCTTGCAACTGGTTATAATTGCGCTCCATTTTCTCTATGCGTGCTCTCGCGGCTCCGATGTTCATCGAGTCTCTCCCCTTCTTTTTAAAGTTATTGAACGCGTTAGCGATTTTGTTGACAAGAGAGTTTTGATTGTAACTACATTTTTCGGCTTTGTCGGACATTTTTCTTAATTGACTGAGCGAAAGTTGTGCGCACATGAAAACTGGCCGTTAAAGAATCTATTAATGAACGATCCATGGAACGTTTTTATGACTTTTGCGGCGACCTTGTCTCCCTATACGATAGGGCGAAAGAAGAGCGAGTCGGAATTGCTGCCACGTGCTTAGCTCGTTCGAATTTCAACGCGATGGGCTCTTTGCACACTGCCCTTTTGTATGATAATAAAAACTTACAGTTTAGACTTCTTTTACCGTTGTTTGAGCGATACACATTCGTTGATGGTCATCGACTGTCTACGTAGGCTGCATGATGAATCACAGCCGCGTGCTTCCCTCGATGATCCGGTTTCGTCGGCGATGTCCACCGTTGATCACCTCCAAAAACCACGCTCTGCTACCGAAAGTGATGAAGCCTCAGCCTCGACTCGTGAGTTCAGATTCGCCAGGCTATTGAGGACGGAGCATCAGGCAGATCCTCGTGGGACGTGGGGATTTCTTGGGCGACTGTGGACGAAGGTTGAATTAAAAGGCTCTCGAAATTGCTTAAAATTACCTCTATTATAACTCTTCCTTAAATTCTATTATTATTTTAACAACTTTGATGCTCGCATGAGAGGAGCTTATGCAAAAGAAAGGACTCGCGATGGAGTCATGAAGCAAGTGCTTCCAGAGCAAGAGAGCGTCGCGACGTGCAAATTGCCGCGACGACGGCCGAAAAATCCAGGCAGTTCACAGTCGAGAGAGAGGGGAGTGCACGCTGGTAAACCTTAAATACGATGCAAAAAGGGTGACGTCACAACTCAGGTGACATTGAAATGCGGTTTCTCTCTTCGATGGTGGGCTGCCCGAATCTAGTCAGGGAAAAGGATTAAACAGATATAAAAAACAAAAATTTTAAACCCTGTTTGGTGACAATCCATATATCCGGTTTAATCTCAGGCTCACGCCAAACCAAAGAATTTGAGATAGCTATATCTTCGGATCAAATGGCCTACACAGCACAGTTTCGGCCCATTTGATCACAATAAACTATGTTTTTAATATGTACTTTTTTTATAATTCTTCATACTGAGTTTCTAAAGGCAAATGGTGGGTATAATACCCCCTTAAGGGGCTTACATATCCATCGTTGACATGGTTTTAAATTACCTATAAAACAGAAATTTAAATTAATAATAGTTTACACTATTCATATAATAAAAATATAACTCATTCTGAATCAAATCAGCCGACACAGAAGTCTGTAGGTCTTTTTGTTTCAAAGATATTTCAATCTCAAATTTTATCCTTTGGCGTCAACTCCAGTTTGAACCATTGGATGGATTGGCATGAAACAGGGCTTAAAATCTTTGTTTATTATGTTATTTAGGGCCAACGCTATTTGCTAGTGTGATTTTTTTTGATTTAGTATTTTTAAATCAAGAAAAACTGAAAAATTTTAGAATTTTATCAGTTTTTCTTTGTTTAAAACTACTAAATGATAAAAATTCCACTATTCAAGAGCTTCGGCCCAAAATGACATTCTAAATCAAGATTTTAGACCCTTTTTAATACCAATCTGTGGAACGGTTCGACCTGGAGTTAACGCTAAACTCCTAAAAACCAAAGTTTTCAGAAAACCACAATAAAAGAGCTTGTTATTTTCTTCTGAAAATGTAACACTCAACATAGCAGTTACTTTTTAAACTATAATTATCACTTTTATTAAATACTTAAAATTGATTAAAGATATTCTTCTTGCACTCCAATGTTATGTAGAAAAGATAACTCTTCTATAGACAATTGACGTATGTCCTTGTTGAACACTTCAGATCATCATTAGTCGAATAATATGTGGATCATTACTAAATTCAGAACTTCATAATTTCTTTTCCAATAAGTAAAAGCTTGTAGTCCATGCGCAAGATGTTCAAAGCAGTATGTCTATAATATGAAATAATGCTTCCATACTGTTTAAAGTGCACACCTATAACTGCACTTACAAACTATACTTTTATAATCATTTTTTAAACACCTTGAAGGTCATTTCAATGTCAACTTTTTTTCAAATGGAAACCTCCTTTCTTGACGTTGGCAATCGAAAGGGCGGGAAATTTTACGTCCAAAAACATTCTAAGGTCATAAATTAGGTTTGATCTTGAAGGTCATTCAAAGTTTATTTAATTTTGCGGACTGAATATTTTCTAAGAATGCAGTTGATGAAAATTGCTCACTTTAGTTATTTTGTTTAATTGGAATTAGTGGTGACCTCAAACTCGATCTTGTTTATGTCCTTCAAGGTGAATATTTTTTTCTGAAAACCTTATTTGTTTTTATACTTTTACTTTTAGCGTTACCCAGGAACAACGGTGTGAACGTAGTAATTTCTGTTCCCTTTGGGGTGCTTGTTTGGCGTGAGTCCCCTTGCCTCTCACAATTGCCGACATCAGGAGGTTTTCAGAAAAAAAATTCACCTTGAAGGACATGAACAAGATCGAGTTTGAGGTTACCACTAATTCCAATTAAACAAAATAACTAAAGTGAGCAATTTTCATCAACTGCATTCTTAGAAGATATTCAGTCCG
>JAWWEM010045399.1:0-12750 GCA_035582935.1 Ormyrus thymus
TTAAAATACAGTTATAACCGTTTTTTCGAACAACTCCAAAAATTACTATCACAATGCTTCCTAGGAGGAAGCAAAAATGATATTTTTTAGTTTGTGAAATAGGCTATTTGATTGCAGCAAAAAAGTGTCAAATTCTTGCGTCAAGTTTACTTGGTTAATGTGCCTTTTAAGGAAGTTATATTAAGTACCGTGTTATTTTCAAACGAGGCTGCGAAAAATTTCCTTAGAAGGTGTAAAAATCATTTTTCGGTTTTTTAAACTACACCATTGTTTTATGGCAAAAAAGCGACGAATTCTCGTGTCCAGTTTGCTCAGTTCACGCGCCTTTTAAGGAAGTTATAGTAGGTGACGCCGACTACCTTCATATGTGGCTGCGAAAAAAATTTCCGTATAAAGATTAAAAATTAGTTTTCGGTTTTTTAAAATACACCATTATTTTATGACAAAAAAGCGGCAAATTCTCGTGTCGAGTTTGCTCAGTTAACGTGTCTTTTAATTAGTGTTTAAGTTGTGGCAGCTGCACTGCCATGTTAATATGAGGGTACAAAAAAATGTCCGTAGGAAGTTTAAATTATTTTTCGGTTTTTTAAAATAGACCATTGTTTTACGGCATAAAGCGGTAAATTCTGATGTAGGAGGAATCGTTCTATCTGGTCTTATGAATGTTTTTTTTACAGGTGGGCCGCTAACTTCACCAGAAGTGGTTTCATAGATAATTTACGACAAATTATCCAATAGTCTTTTTTATACTGGGTAAAAGTTGTCATTCCAACTTGAAAAATGTCTGAGGTTTGGGAGGAGAAAGGGGAAAATAACTTGACGAAAGAAATAGCATTTTAATTACTATTTATTCCTTAAAAAACGGCCACACAGGGCGGTTGCTTGGAGGCCCAGTACTCGCAGTATTAAATACGACACGAATAAAAATATTAATGTTAACCAAGAGGCGGCCGCGCACCAGACCAGCTCTCAAGAGCGACATACAGCCACATGCACACTCTTTCTTTCTCTCGCACTACACACCTTCAAACTATCACTCACTCGAGTTCGAAACTCGGTGGTTTCCATGGGAGTCCCGGGGAAGATCAGCGGGGAGGTCAGTTATTGTTTCACAATAATAATTTTCCGTCACAATTTCTGAAGGTGGTGAACCATACAAACGTACTTACGTGCGATTTTTCAAAAATTTGATGTTAATTGAATATTGAGCAATGACAAGAATGTTGTACAAAATAAATAAGTTATTTATAGATAGATTTAATACCGACTATGGCACTATTTAGTAAGGAAATTAATCACAATATAATCCGAATATCTCTAGTTTAAATATTATTATACTGTTTGTTCCGAAAAGGTATGCGGAAAATTATACAGCTAAATAGAAGAACAATATCTGGGCAAAAAAGTCTAATAACTTTTTCGCCTTTAAAGCCCAGGTGTTAAGTAATATAAAATCAAAAATTGAAAAATTATGCCAATCTGAACGCATTGTAGCTCGATAATATGAGAGAGCCGAGAGAGAATACAGCAGAGTTAAAGAGCAACGATCGTGAATTAGCCACGCCTCTTTGCTGCATCACTTGCATTATCGAGCTGAGACTCTCCCTGATTGGCCTCATTTTTTTTTATTTTTGATTGAGTATTACCCAAAATCTAGACGTCGATATACGAGTATATGTATGCATTCCTTTTCAGAATACGTTACAGTATCATTACGAGTAAACAAATACTTGAATATAATTATATTTATATAAAATAGTTTTATGCATACACAAAATATCAAATCCCTTCAAGATTACAATTTTTATTTAATCGTTCATTTTCAGTGGGAAAACCATAGTAAATCATTAAAACTTGAAGAACAAACTTTGGAAGAAATTAAATTAAGAATTAATAAAAAAGTAATGAATGCCAGTGGAACCTGGATAGACTGGCAACATCTTTTCGAAGCTGCTTCACTATTAGCTCGTTGCCGTTATACATTGCAATATACGTATCCTTACGCGTACTACATGGAAGCTGGTCCTCGAAAAGAATTGGTGAATATAGTTTTCTTTAATCAAATATTATTTTGATATAATTAATTATATTGTCTTAAAATGAATTGTTTTAGTTCGAATATCAACAAGCACAGCTGGAGGCAGAAATAGAAAATCTTTCATGGAAAATTGAAAGAGCAGAAACTACGGACCGTGGTGATTTAGAAAATCAAATGGATATTGCCGAAAAAAGAAGAATAATTCTTCTGAAAGATTTTTTAGAAGCTTAATCGTAATGTTTAAAAATTAAAAAATAAAATTATTCTTGTAAAGGTTTTTTGATTCTATGAAAAAATTAAGTTTTACAAAGACATGAAGATTAATCTTTTTTTGCATTATATAAATAAATATACTATAGGAAGAAGTTCAGTCGATAAAATAAAATTGCGAATTTTGAAACCTTTTATATTGTGCATTTTCATAGGTAAAGAAATGAAAAAAATACTTAATTTTTTATTATTGTTATATTCTAAGATGTACCCTTTTTCTTAATTTTAAATTCTAATAGTGCAATAGTAATTTGCACTAAGACTTAACATTATTTATTTTTTAAATAAATTTAATAAAATTATCTTTTGTATATGCATTTTTACAAAGATATAGATTTATGAAACTTTGATGATCAAATGTAACATTCAGTACATTACCCTCGAGTATTTTTCAATTCTTTAGCTTAAGCTAGTTTTCCATTAAGCAATCCGACACCGGGCCTATATAGAACCTTCCAGACCTTTATTAACAATCCATACTTCTCAAGCTTCGCCAGACATCCAGATGTATGACTTGATCTATCTTTGGATGGACAGTTAAGGGGACAAGGCTGAGTTAAAACCTAAGAAAAAATTGTTAAATACAAAAATAAACATGTAAAATAAATACATAATATTTAATATTTTTTCTATTACAAGTATCTACTTCTATCTTTATTTTAAGACTAACTAGGCTAAAAGAAACCTGTTCGGATTACCAATTATTGAAAGGACCAGGTACTATTCTTATGGGATTTTGGGGCTCCGTAGAATTCGCTGAAATCGTAGTATGTTCTAATCCTTGGCTTGCTGAACAAAAGTCTCCATGGTAGCAAAGTCCGACCGTCAATAATTTTCGAGATATGAAGCGTCAAACATTGAAAAATGGTCATTTACGCCAACAGCGTTCAAACAAATATACAAACAGATGTATCAATATAGGAACAGTATGTGTGTGCGTGTGTGTGCGCATATGTATGTAATTATGTTTGTGTGACTATCGAGTAATATCCTGAGAAGTGCCCAGCGGTCCGAGAGCCAAAACTACACCCACAAAGATCAGCGGAATCGTCTGTAAGGCAAGCGCTTTCGATTTTAACTCGCCACGAAATCTGGGACAATCATCTGATCAATAATAGTGTAGGTAATAGTACTACAGAGAAGGTTAGTATGCAAGTGTGCCACAAAAACGAGCAGCCAGCAGGCTTTGATGCCGTCGCACGCGCTCGCTCACAAGTAAATACGGAAGTTCCGGGAATGCAAGGCGAATATGCTCGTGCCACACTCGCACGTCGCACGGTGACCGCGACGACGTACGCGGTCACTCCCGTGGAGACCCGAGTCTCTGCACTCCAGAATCTACCGGACTAGGTGCACTCGCGGGTGTATTTATACGAAGTAACGCACGAGCCGTCGTACCAGCTCGTAAGAGAGAGAGAATAGAATTGTGGATCGTGCCGCTGTCCGATCACTCGATTACAATTCGGCCCACGCACGCACACGTAAGCCACAAAATACGCAACAATTACTCACGTTGCTCTCGAGCAGAGCAGCAGAATCCGCTCTCATGCCAGTCGACTTCCTCCCGCACCTCACCAGCTCGCCTCTATAGTACACTTCTCGTTTGCTCCCTCGTAAACCCGCGTGGAAAATCTCCGAAGAACGTCCGTGCTCGGTCCCGGCCCTCGGTCGCGTCCGGTCCCTCAGTCAGCCCCAACCGTTCTCCCGAGCTGTTGCACGTATCGACCCGCCCGGTGCCGATCGCGCCCCTTTCTTATCGCCTACTTTTGTTACTGCTACCCCTAGGTGTGCACGGCAATTATCGCAATTGTTCGTACACAGCGACTCAGGCTCACGGAGACGCGCGTAATTTATAATAAGAATCCTCGCGCGTCACAATCAAGACATTAATGAGTTTCAATAACCCTGGTCCAACAAAAGTTGGACCAGAAAGAGATGATTCTGCGATTGTTAGCGAAAGTATGTACGGAACAATATTTAATTCAGAATTCAATCTTGGATTCTACAAGCCCAAAAAAGACAGGTAATTTTTCGCTGTTAATAACTGAAATTATTAGCTGAAATTGCAGTATGCATGTGGGCGGTTGTGCCACGTGTCAACCTGCGGGATCAAACGATGTGTCCACCTTCCGCTTTTAGACGAGTCCCGTAGCAGTTGCCACCAGAATAGGCTGTTGGCTCTCTCATTTCTTCTTATTTCTGTTGGACTCAGCATGCTCAGTCCTTTCTGGCTATATAGTGCTCTTCTCTTTTCTGCTAGTACTTCTATAGGTAGCATCCCTGCAATGACACAGTTGGCGTCCTCGGATACCGTGCGGTAAGCGCTGGCAACATGTAGTTGGCAGACTGATGCCACCTTCCGTCTATATTACTTTGTCTTGAGTGCATCTGTCCAAATGGCAATGCCGTACGTGAGCGCTGATGTAATCGTGGATGTTAGCAGCGCTCTTCTCCTTTGTTTCGGACCTCCAACTTGGGAATTAGCCGAGACAGGATGGTCCTAACATTTAACGCTTTAGTGCTGCTTGAAGCTGAGCCTGGCGTCTATTATCACTTCCAGGTACCGGAGAGATGGTTGGGACGTGAACTCATAGTTGCCGACTCGTAGTGTGATAGTTTCTACTTTTCTTCTACTGGTGATCAGTACTGCCTCCGTCTTATGCTCTGCCAACCTTAGGTCAACCAAGTCCATTCACTGACGTACTCTTCCGAAAGTTATATCAAAGATGTAGTTGATTTCCTCCAGATGTTTCTCTACTATTACTAGGGCCACATCATCCACGAATGCGACTAGTTCTGCCTCTTTCGGCAACTCCAACTTTAGTAGTCCATCGTACATGACATTCCAGAGTAGAGAGCCTAGTACTAAACCCTGCGGAACACCACCAGTGACTTTGTACTCCTGCGGACCATCATCAGTGTCATACTTAAGGATCCTGTCTTCAAAGTAGCTTCCCACTATTTTCCGTAGGTACTCCGGTACATTCATCTTGGTAAGAGCCTCCATAATGTGGCTCCATTGAGCTGAATTAAAGGGATTCGTTATATCTAGTGTTATTACAAGACAATACTTCTTGTGCCACTTTCCCACCTTTTGTCGGATATCGCTTTTCTTGCATTGGAGACGACCCGGTTTATGGCATCCAGAGTCGAATGGCCTTTGCGGAACCCGTATTGGTTGTCGGACAATTGCGGTTCGACGACTGCTTCGATTCTTCCTTGGCTAATTCTCTCCAATATCTTACCAATCGTGTCGAGTATACAGAGCGGTCGGTAAGATGAGGCTTCGTCTGGGGGCTTTTTCCCCTTGGGCAAGAGTACTAGTCTCTGCTGTTTCTAATTGGCTGGGAAAATTTTCTCCTGCAGGCAAGTGTTGTACATATCCATAACTCTGGAACTATTTTTATGCTCGCTTTCAGTGCTATGTTCGGGATTCCATCAAGGCCTGGTGCTTTGGCGTTTCCAAATCTTCCACAGGCATTCAATATTTGCTCCTCTGTCACTGTCGGGATTGACTCCATACCATTACATTCTACTAAGAAACCGATCTCTGGCTGTTGTGGGAACAGCTCTGCCACTATCTTTTTCAAAAGGTCAGGACACGTAGGTGATGGCATTGGTTGGCTTCTCAGTTTTGCTATAAACACTCTGTTTACCCCACGGATCATTATCGACTTCATTCAAGAGCTCTTTCCAGCATTTCTTCTTATTGGTTGGCTTTTTTCCGTCCACGCTGAGCCAGTCGCCTTGCCCGCATGCACTCTTTGCGTATCGAGGCAATTTCACTGTTCCACTAATGCACTGGTGGAAGCCTGCTGGCTGTACGCTTTCGTGGCATAGTGGCATCACAAGCCTTCTTCACTCTCGTGATGATTTCATTTGCACTCTCTGTAATACTATAAGCGCCATTGTATGAACGATTGTCCAAGGCTTCCCGGAACGTATTGTAATCAAAGGCGCTTGCTTTCCAGCCAATTCCATTGATCTTGGGTGGAGTTTTGGCTCTTCGGTCAATAAAAACTTCCCAGGATATTACTCGATGGTAGCTAGCGACCATGACCTCCCACGTGTAGTGACCTCTGAGCAGGGTGCTACAGTTCGTTTCCGCTGTTCATTAAGACCAGGTCTAACGTAGACATCGCTTCAAGCAATATTTACCCCCTAGCGTTGGTTTCCTTACTGCCCCAATCGACTGCCCAGACATCGAAATCCCCAGTTATTGCGACGGGAGAGTGCTGCTTCGCATCAAGAGTCAGTCGGTCTAGAAAGTCGGTAAACTCGCTCATAATCACTCACAAAATCATTTTCTGTACTGTTAACATTACCCTGGAACGTATAATTACCGCAGGACCAGATAACGGCCTTCGTGCTGGCATCCATTTCCCAGAGCTGTATGTCCCCATGTGCCGGTATAGTTCCGAAATCAACACCAAATCAGGCTTCAGCTCCCGCACCATCTGCGTGAGCAGGTCGTGCGCAGTCTCAGCAATGTGTGTGTGTGTGTGCGCGCGCGCGCGCGCCTATGTGTGTATATATGTACAAATAGGTCATATATGTAGACATACAACTACACATATGCATACACACTCCCTTTAACAGCACAGTCAGACACATTGCTATAAATGATTGTATATTGTGGTACATCTGTCCGTATGTTCGTATGAACGCTATTGGCGTAAATGACCATTTTCGAACTTTTGGCTTGGGTGAAAATTCCGCAGTGGTCCAGACAATTCCCATTTCCCGTCGCTTTCACATTGGTGATTCCTTTTAAAATATTAATTTTTAATACCTTATAAATTTTTTTATAGATGTGAACAGTGTACAAATTATAAAAACTCGTCGCTAGAAGAACAGACAAAAAAGTCTGTTGATTATGAGAATCATCTACAACATAAATCCGAAGCGAGAAGACTGATGAAAGAAGATAAGGAAAGAGCCTCAAATGATGCATCTGTTTGCTGTGCCAACTTCGATATGCAAAAAATATTGACAACACCACGGCGCAACAGCCTTTCCCGAATCGAGGCACATATAACCCCCCGAAGAACCGTACGACCCCCTCGGTCAAAGGAATTACCCTAACCAATACCCCCGTAACCAGGGGCACCCAAACTCGAAGCCATATAATCAGTGGATGGCGCCCCCGTTCCCAAAATATCAACACCCACTATACTTTAATCAGAATAGATGGCCGCCATACGAGCCTTATGCAAGCACGGTTCCTCCAGGGCCCCCGAAATTCAACTACGGACCGAGGCAAGGGAATTTTCCGAGAATAAACAACCCCCACACAGGCTTGTACGACCTACACTATCGTGCACAAAATAACGACCTAACTCCTCCTGTCCAAACAAACAAAAACAACTATAGGACACCCGAGGAGCCTTTAAACTCCGAAGCGGCTCGCCCACAGACATCGGCGAGCCAGCCCTCGGCAAATGGTTCGACTACACGGAATCAACAGTAAAGGACACCTACGCGCAAGGCTCACCTCTTCAAAAGAGAAGAAGAATCGTCGCTGTCGCGCCATGTAAGGGATCTGGAAATATAAACCACTCAGACTACATAGATGATGTAGACGAGAAACCCACGCGCATCCGCCTACGTGTCCTCGAGGGGACAAAACCATACTTATACATCATGATCGACAATGGCTCTGCGCTCAATCTAATCAAGAAAAGCGCCGTCGACCCAGACTTACTTGTGGACATCAGCAAAGAGATATAACTCTCAGGCATCGCCGCAGTCCCCATTCCAAGCCCTGGCGTCGTTCGCCTAACTATTAAAAACGAGCTTGTGTCCTTCTTCATCGTCTCCGACCAGTTCCCCATTGAAAATGATGAAATCCTAGGCCGAAGCTATTTAAGAAGGCAGAGCGCGGTGGTATCATACCATAACAATGCTATGGTCGTCAACAGTGACGTGATGACTCCGATACCCTTCGTTAATGAAGAAGACATTGCGCCAGGAGAATTGCCAGGCGTATACCTAACCAAGACACAACCAACTGATTCTCAAGACGACGGCGCGCCTGATGAACCAGAACGCGAACCTTGCCTTCCTGTAGCCGGCCGCACTTCCGGTCCCGCCCAGAACCAAACAACTGGTACAGATTAATCTGGTAAATACCAACTTCAGTGAGGGATACCTACCAAAAATCGATGTAGGCAACAAAAAAATCTTCTTACTCGAAGGCCTAGTTACCAACGATAACCAAACCTGCAAGGTTTAGGCAATAAATACTGAAGAAGACAAAGTAACTTTTGACGTGGACCCTCAAGAAATCCTTCTTTTTAAATTCGCTCAAGACGAGTACAATTTTGAATCAACTGAGGAGGAAGCAGAGACGCCACATATCAAGGACAGACCCCAAAGAATATTGAAATTACAGAAACTTATCAAGGCCGAACACCTAAATGCAGAATAACTTCACCACGTAGATAAGATCTTGGAAGATTATTGCGATGTATTTCTCCTACCTGGCGACCCGCTACCCGGTACTGACAGGGTAATGCACACAATCCCTACCGAAAACAAGCTTCCAATTAACACAAAATAATTTCGTTACCCGCCCTCTCATAAAGGATTTATAGCAGAGCAAATCAATAGTCACCTTCAAGACGGGGTGATAAAACCCTCTGAATCACCCTCGAACTTACCCACTGGATCGTACCTAAGCGGCCAGACAGCCAAGGGAGACCCAAATGGCGGATGGTGATAGATTTTAGAGATCTCAACTCCAAAACCGTAGGTGATGCATACCCAATACCAAACATAGCAGAAATCCTCGACCAACTAGAAAACGCTATATACTTCTCGACCTTCGACTTGGTCAGTGGATTTCACCAAATCCCCATGGATCCCAAGGATGCCTGGAAGACGGCATTTTCTATACCGAACGGCCACTATGAGTACACCAGATGCCGTTTGGATTGAAAAATGCCCCGGCAACCTTCCAGCGTCTCATGGACCACGTGCTGAGGGGCGTCCAAAACGTCGAGATGCTCGTCTATCTCGGCGATATCATCATCTACGTTAAGAACCTCTGGGATCACGATAAGAAGGTCAGAAAGTTGCTCGACCGCCTTAGAGCCGCCCGTCTGATCTTACAACCCGACAAGGTAGAACTTCTCTGAAGAGAGGTAGCCTTCTTAGGACATATCGTTAGCGAGAAGGAGATCGAATCCAACCCCGACAAAATCTCGGCAATAAAATACTATCCACGCCCTAAAAGCCTAAAAACATAAGACAATTCTTCGGACTTGTTAGGTATTACAGGAGGTCTATCAAGGACTTTTCCAATGTAGCTCAGCCCCTCACAGAATTAACCAAGAAAGAAAAAGACTTCGAGTGGGGCCCAAAACAGGAAGATAGTTTTAATATTCTCCGCGAGGCACTCTGCACCGCGCCCATTTTGAAGTTCCCCGTCTACGACAATTCCTTCACTCTAACGACTGATGCATCGGACTATGCCATAGGTGCAGTCCTAAGCCAGGAAACCGACGGCTTTGATTATCCTACCTCTCTAGGACGCTCAGTTCTGCAGAAAAGAACTATACAGCCACGGAAAAGGAGTGCCTCGTTGCACTCTACGCTATGAAAATATTCGAACCATACCTATTGTGCCGTAAGTTCACTTTAATAGCCGACCATGAGCCCTTAACGTGGATGCACAACAGCAAGGACCCAGGGCAAAGAATGATGCGCTGGATGTTCAAATTCGCTAACTACCAGTACACATTCAAGTACAAGTCCGGGAGGGCGAACCATAACGCTGATGCCCTATCAAGAACAAATAAACAAAACATTGCTCTCCATAAAAGTGCTTATGATATGTCAACAGTTGGGAACAACCCCAAAGGATAGGCCAAGGACTTTTTCCGTTTCTCAAACCGAAGGAGAAGGAAATCCAACTGATGCCCCACCAATGAAGCCGCGGCCAAGGGGTGTCCGCTGAGAAACGTGGACGGGGACGACCACCCGGGTCAAATGGATTGTCCTGGTACTAAAACCTCGAGTGAGCTATTGAGACGAGTGCGTAGCTGGCAGAAACCGCGAGTTGCGTATTAAATATAATTAATGTACCACACCACACCGCTATTGTACTTACATTATTATTATAATAAACTATATTATATTTTACTTAATATATGTGTATTTATTAAAGTATTAGACACTATAATTATGGCGACGAGGTAAACGGACTCACGGAAGTTCAACGAGTGTCAGTGCGAGCAATCAAGCGATTGGAGCGACTTAGTATTGCTGGGACGAGTATAAATGTCCGGTACAGGAAAAACAGGCTGGATTCAATCGCTAAATAAAGATGAACTTGTCATTGAATTGAAAAAAGTGGAGTGGAGTGCAGTATCAGCGAGAAAATTGACAAGCTGATAATCAAATACTCCCCGGGCTGTGTAGGTATTATGCATACGTATTTATTATTTGAATATTTTTTTACAACTGTTCAATACTCCCCAGGCTGCGTAGGTGTCGGGCCTACTTATTAATTGTTTAAATATCTTTTTATAACTGTTATATTTGCCCCGGGCTGTGTAGGTGTTATGCCTACGTATTTATTGTTTAAATATTTGTTTATAACTGTTAATAACTCCTCCGGGTTGCATAGGGCCTACTTATTTATTGTTTAAATGTTTGTTTATAACTGTTAAATGCTTCCCCAGGCTGCTTAGGTGTCCAGCCTACCTATTGTTTAAAAATTTGTTTATAACTGTTAAATACTCCCCCGGGCTACTTAATTGTCGGGCCTTCTTATTTATTGTTTAAATGTTTGTTCATAACAATTAAATACTCCCGCGGGCTGTGTAGTCGTCCCGCGGGTGTCCAGCCTACTTATGGTTTAAATATTTGTTTATAACTGTTCAATACTCCCCGGCAGTATAGGTAGCGGGCCCCTGCATTTGTCGATTAAAGATTCCTTTGTATCTGTTAAGGAAGTTCTATACCAAAATCAAAATGGTTAGAAATTTTTCGAAACTATTTCAACCTAATAGTATATACGTAACACGATTACTGTAAAATTTTTAGAGCGATTGACAATGTAGTTTTGTAGATAATCGATGTTAAAATCATGATTTTATACACGGGCTCTTATGGGAGAGAGAGGTTCTTGGGCCTTTGATCATTAAAATCAATTGCAAATAATGGTTAGAGAAAATTAAAAAACTTACAGTTTATTAAAAAAACAATCAAAGAACAAAAATGCACCCGGATCTTGATCGTTTACAATCCCGTTTCACAGAAACAAACAAAAATGTAAACAAAACGCCGAGTTCGTGGGCTGCGGAGGGGGCGCACGGTAAGCGGGAAGCTGCTCTGGGGGAGAGAGGGGACCCTCTTTCCTCGCCCCGCCCGAAAGATCTATCGAACCTCCTTAAATACTCCTCGGGGTTATGTAGATGTCAGGCCTACGTACTCTTTAAATATTTGTTAATAACAATTAAATACTCCCTGAGCAGTATAGGTGGCGGGTCTACTTATTGTTTAAATATTTGTTTATAAGTGTTAAATACTCCCCGTGCTGTATATGTGTCGAGCCTACTTATTTATCGTTTAAAGATTTGATTGTAACTGTTAAATTCTCCTCGGGCTGTGTAGGTGTCCAGCCTACTTATGGTTTAAATATTTGTTTGTAATTGCTAAATACTTCCCCAGGCTGTTTAGGTGTCAGGCCTACTTAGTATTCTTAAAATATTTTTTGTAACTGTTAAGTACTCCCCCGGGCTGTATAGGGTCGGGCCTACTTATTTATCGTGAGTAATTATGGCAACATTATGGCGCACCCAAACAAAGCCCATAGTGTCGAATCAGCAAAGTGGAGGGGGGAGCGTCCGTCTCCATAGTGCTGTCGAGTCAGCAAAATGGAGGAGAGAGACGACCCGCGCACAAAAGTACAGCGTAAGCGGTCATATTACACCACTGACTATCAGTACCCTTGACCTTACATGACCCCATGCTAACGTAGCAATTATCAAGAATATTAAATTTCAGCTTTTAAATGATTTTTTTTTCTTTTTTTTTTCTTTTGTAAGAAATTATAAAATTTAAAAAGTGAAAACAAGAATTAGGAACGAGCAGGTGATATATAAAGTACAAAAAGTAAATGTGTTTAAATATTATTTATTGATACTGTTAAATGTCGTTCAAATAATACAAAGGTAAGTAAAATTATTTATTATTATACAATGATTCTTGTATAATAATTGTAAAGTGCTACATATGTATACAAATAAAAAATCCAACACATACACGATCTTGGTGGAGACACCTACTGAAATATATAAACAGATAAGAGAAAATAAAAATAGAGTTTTTGTGGGATATCAATCCTGCAAAGCCTATGTTATTAATGTATCACCATGCTATAATTGTGGAAGATTTGGCCATAATAGTTCTAAGTGTAGAAATGAAACAACTTG
>JAWWEM010045421.1:1823-12747 GCA_035582935.1 Ormyrus thymus
TCAAATTTTTATTTGGAAGAAAAAAGCAAAAGTTATCTACTATTTGAGCGTCAAAAGATACAATACAAAATTCAAATCCAGCAATTCTAGCATGCTTTTAAATAATTATAACTTAAATCACGGATAAATTAATTGGAAACACACCTTGGTATTTGAATATTCGATGCAGTATAACTGATTCACAATAAATTAAGTCTTCAAACGAATTTTAACATTTTTATTCTTACAAAAATGTCAATTCTTTATTGCTAATTTGTTTATACCAAACCTGAAAACATATTGTTGTAAATTACTTTATTATTTGAAAATAAATGGCGACGGTTTCCATATTAGTCCACGTGACCGACCGCAGAGAGAGTCGATTGGTTCCCGCCTAGCGACTTTCAGACACGCCAAAACTTGAATTGAAAAATTGGAATTCAAAACTCCTAACGTTCGCATGCATCAACTGTCGTTTCTCGGCGGCGACATTTCGGGCACCGAAAACGCTAGTCGGCGGTATATGCAAGCGCTTGATAATTCGAAAGAACTATTATTGAAAATGAATTTTCGTAATTTCTCGAATTGGTGAAAGAATTTATTGGGTTGGAGTCAAGGATATCCGTTTGTTCTTTGACGGATAAAGAGGAAATCGGTGCACAAACGCCGAAAAAGAGGTTGGTGTCGGTTTTTGTTTTTCTTTCAGTGGTAAATGCCACCTTAAAAATACGTTATTTTATCATTACTAGATAGTAATTAGATAATACTATAAGAATGAGATAAAATAGTGTAAGCAGTACATTATACTTATAAATATTGGATATTTTTATGTGGCCCAAACTTTTGTTTACATTTCTTTAACAAGACTTACTTTTTGTTTTTCTTGATTATCTATAGATTTTAAGTTACAGATATAATACTATTCATTTGTGTATTTTTAAATAGAATTTCTATTATATTGTTTTAGATAAAGATATTGAGAGATACTTGACAAAATATACAAAAATATATAGCTTTATTTACCATGGTAAATATTTAAATGAAGATTTGTTAAAATAGAAGTTCTTAATTTTTATATGATTCCTTTTTTTTTAGGAGTCCCGTCTTCCAAAATTAAATTTTCAATTTAAAGTACCTGCTAGAACAGTAACTGGTCCTATGACCATTAGTTCTTTGAAGTCAACTTCTATTAGTACTAGTGATACTTCAAATATTATGGAAGCTTCACAAAGTAAGTTAAAAGGCATGAGTGCAACACATATTAATTTGAAAGCAGTGGATGAGAATAAGGAACCATTGTCTAGAGTAAAGACAGATTCAATTCCAAGTTTAAAAACAAATGTTAATACTGTTACTAAAGGTGTACAAAAACGACCAGCTCTCAGCAATAATATAGTAGAACCAAAGAGGGCAAATTTAAAAACAACAATGAAAGCACAAATCAGACCTGTTCGACCTGCAACAACAGTGGGTCCTATAGCTAATAAATTAAAATCAACAGCTACCGTTGCTGCGAAACCTGCAGCAAGTCAAAAACCAAGTAAATGGGATATAAAAGGTCGTTTAGATTATACAAATAAAGAATTAAGTACTTTAAAGTCAAAGCATAGAGAAGTTACAGCACAATTAAATAATATACAAGATGAAATTGTTAGCCTTAGAGAGAGTGAAAGCAGCAATAGAATGAAAGCTGAAGAAATGGAAACAACAGCAAACAAATTATTTAAGGAAGTTGAAATTTTAAAAACAGAAAATGATAAATTTCAAAAAGAAAACCATACTTTGACTAAAGATTTGCAAGAATCAAAGGATCTACAAGAAAAAATATCTGAAACATTAAAACACAATGAAATTGATTTAAAAGAAAAAAGTGTTTTAATAGAACAATTAAAAGAAAAGTTAGACACCCAAGAAAAAACAAGTACAGAAAAGATAACAAAATTGGAAACAGAAAACAAAGATTTACGTGTTTTGGTACAAGATTTAGATAGGGAAAGAAGATATTTACATAATGCTATCCAAGAATTAAAAGGAAATATTAGAGTTTTTTGTAGAGTAAGACCAAAAATCCAAAAAGAAGATGCCAAAAGGTATGTTGAAGGCTAATTTTTATTATTGAATAAATTAATTAATTTAATATTTATAGAAACATACTTAATGTTAATTTGATATTTTCAGTACCTATCTTATTAACTATCTTGATGAGTGTACTCTTGAAGTTGGAAAAGTGGAAGATAGTAGCAACAATAAGTTAAAAGTACAACGTCAAGATTTTACCTTTGATAAAATATTTTCACCAAATGCTTCTCAAGCAGACATTTTTGAAGAATTATCAATGCTTGTACAATCTGCACTTGAAGGCTATAATGTATGTGTATTTGCATATGGTCCAACTGGCTCTGGTAAAACTTACACAATGGAAGGTATTCCTGGTACTGAAAATGAAGGCATGATTCCTAGGACGGTATGTATAAATGCTTTTGAATTTTAGTAGTAATTAACTTTAGTACAATTATAGATATATAAGAAATTTTCATTTTAAATTATTAGGTAAAACATATATTTGCTGAAATGAGACGTTTTGAATTGCTTGGATGGGAGTATAAAATAGAAGCAAGTTTTCTTGAAATTTACAATGAACAAATAGTCGATCTTCTTGATAATACACGAAAGTCTCACGAAATAAGAATGGCAGATAGTAAAGGAACTGATCTGTATGTTAGTAATCTTTTAGTACAAGAAATCAACAGCCCTGAAGAATTACATCAGTGTCTTTTAATTGCCCAAGAAAATCGAGCTATGGCAGCAACTCAATCTAACGAACGGTAAAATATTAATTTTGTTGTTTATTTTTCTTTCAAAATAAAAATCAGATTTTGTACTTAAATTTTATTATCGTTGTAGATCATCGCGATCTCATTCTGTAGCAAGAATACGATTGATAGGTACTCATAAAGGCAAACAAGAAGTTTCTATAGGAAATTTGAATTTGGTAGATTTAGCTGGTTCTGAGCGGTTGAAAAATGAAGAAGCTGCACGAGTTCAAGAAACGAAAAATATTAATAAATCTCTAGCCAACTTAGGACACGTTATTCTAGCATTACTTCAAAAACAAGATCACATACCATACCGGAATTCGAAGCTTACTCATTTACTTATGCCTTCTTTGGGAGGCAATTCTAAAACACTTATGCTTTTGAATATTTCGCCTCTTGATGAATCTTATAATGAAATGTTAAACTCGTTAAGGTTTGGTAGCAAGGTTAATAATTGTAAAATGGGTACTGCTAAGAAGGTAAGAACAGTTTTATAGAATTTCGTTCAAAATTTGCCTTTATCGTATTTACTGTTAAAATGTACAAATTTTACTATCAAAGTTGGCAGGAGCCTTCTTTGAGACTGAATGTAACATTCAAGTTTTGAAACACCAAGCGAATGATTTATTAGGAAAAATCATATTGCGTTTTGAATACCGAGTTCTTGAATTTATAAATATTATTTTTAGCGTGTACTATAAGAAACGATAATAAACTGTCAATATTCATTGATTTTAAAACTTTTTGACTATTAAAAAAATTGTTTAGAATTCTTATATTATGAATAAAAATATTAGCTATGAATCTGTACCAGTTGTATAAAGTGATTTACAATTTTATACAAAAAAGATGAAAATGTATTTTCATGAAAAATGTTTTGCTTTAATGTTATACGCATTTCGTCATAAGAAGTATCTTTTTCTTTCAATATTACATTAACTTTTAATGTGAATATGTAAAAAAATAATTTTAATTTGAAATTTGTTTTATACGAATATTTAATAGGGATATTGCAAATATAAATCGACATATTATATTTTAAACCATTTTTATGATACTGTACAGATAATAATTTAAACATAAACAAATAATAATAAAAATGCTGCTGCTGGTTTCTACTGTCAAAGTGTTTTCTTTCTTAAACAATTCCTTGTCAATATTTCAATAACTATGAAATTTTGGAAAGGAATTGTTTAAGAAGTAAACACTGACAGCAGCAAACAGCAGGAGCATTATAATTTTTTTTTTTTTTTTTTTTTTTTTTAATTATATTGTATGTAGTTGTTAGCAAAAGTTTATTGAACTTTAAAACTATTACTTTTATTTCTTATTAATCAAGGGTTAATTCAAATAAATTTATTAATATTTCAATTCTTGTAAGTATAAAAAATTTGTAAAAATATTTTTATTACAAAATGATATTAACTTGCAAAAACATTCGTTTATTTTATTTTTATAATAGAAATTTATCATTAAGATAAAATCAATGTTTTCTTCTTCTTTATAAAGAAAAAGAACTATGTCTTACATATATTACAAACACTTTACAATGTTAATTGTCATTCTTTTTGTATTTCTGTTACTCTAGTTCGAACTTTTTGCAGTAGTTCTGACATTTGATCGTATTTGCCGGTTGAATCTGGCAAGTTTTCGAAATTAATTACATCACAAATATCTTTTGAAAACTTTTCAGAAGCAGGTAATCTTCTGTAAGGTGAACAACTTATTAATATTGGAGTGCCTACGTGTTTTGATATTACTGATTTATGACCAGATCCAATGCTAGATTTAGGACTATTTTTCGGAGTTATGTTATTTACATCAACTTTGCAAGAGATTGATTCAGGTTCTTCTGATTCAGGTACTTTAGTTTTCGGCGATTCTGGAACTAAATTAATTATTTCATTCTTTGAAGTATCTTGCTTCAATCCACTTGAATCTGACTGACTTCCCAAACTACGTTCATCCAATGCAGCTAGAATTTCCTTCTTTGCACGTTCTAAATCGTATAGTGACGGTGATCCATCTCTCGATGATGGTGCTGTGCTACCCTCCTAAAAAGAGGAAATTTAAAATTAATTATACTTTTACAATATCTTTTAAGTAGATATTTTGCTATAATGTACATATATTTTTGAACTTACATTAGACTGCGTTGAAATTTCTTCTTGAGCTGGACTATCTGAATCTTCTGCAGGTAAAGTCTCTGGTGGAGGAGGAGGTGGTGGGTCAGAATCGTCTTTAGGTAATGGAGGTATAAATAAATCTTTTACAGGTAAACATTCCACTGGAGTTTCTAAGTAATACAGAAAAGGTAAATACCAGTTTAAGTACATACGAAAATATGTTTATGTATAAGCATGTTTAATAGAAATTTCTAGCAATTACCTTCAACAATGTCAATATCCATTTCTCCAGGATTTACATCAGTTGTCAGCTTTAAATTGCCTTGATGTGGTAATTTTTTTCTTTTATATCCATCATCAGTTTTTTTACTACTTAAGTAAGATAACATTGTAGTTTTGCTGTATTGTTCTTGTATTTCTGAACCCCAGTAACCCTTGAAATCCTGAGCAGCAAATTTTTAAAACGTTATTAAAACTTTTTTTAAAATCTTATTATAAAAAATTATACAAGGATCTTTAGCTTACATCTCGAGTTCCGTGAGGAGGTACAATGTTAAATCCAGGAAAGTCAATAATTTTCCTAATGTCATATTTGTCTTTATCCCCAGGACAAATAATTTCACCTTCTTCATCAGAACCATGATCAATTTGTCCTTCAGAATTAAACAATGTTAGGCCAGAGTGCTGTAATCTAGCTTGTTCTAACCAACCTGGTGGATAGCCAAGTATCCTCATTCTTTGAATAAATTGCATTAAGATTTATTAAAAAATAATTTTTACTTTTTAAATTTAGATAATAAAGCTTCCAACTAATTTTCAAAATAGATTTTTACCTATAAATATGCTTTGGCAGTTCATTTTCTTTTAAACCCAGAGCTTTTCTTAAATTTGGACTTATTTCACCAGGGATGAAGTGTCCAAACTTTTGATCATCATCTAAATGATACCTAACACTAGTAGATCCCCTTTTAGCAGCATGCTGTTTTCTATTTTTATTTATAGCTGCATAATTACGAGGTTGATCACAGTCTCGCAAACTGTGATTTCCTAAGCAATTAAAACATGTCATTTTTGGACCAAAGTCTTCTTTGACATTTTCATTTTTACTTTCAGGTTTCTCAAGAGCTTTATTAAATTTCTAAAAAATAAAGAATGTTAATTAACTTTGAGATAATTTGAGATAATTTTGTAGCAATTTGCATATTGAATCCACACCTTCCCATACATAGGAATGTCAAGATCATCCTTTAATTTTGGCTCAGTGTCAACGGTGAAAAGAAAATCATTAGGCTGATGTTGTGTGAGTTGCTCATTAGAACATTCACCATCAGAGAAATTCTTTAAAATACCTTTGGAATCATATATTTCAAGTGCTAAATTCTTTGTTGTAGATCTAATGCTTTCTTTCTCACATTTTGCTTGTAATAGTAGTTCCCTTAGGAAACCTTCTATTTTATGTTGGTATCTCCTAAAATTTACCGAAAGATTATACTTTAATATTGTTGAGAAAATAATACAAAAAATTGTGATCAAAAAGAAGTCTCACTGAAATACTGTAGAGTCTCTAAAGATCACTTTGAAAATCGGTTCAACATCTTTATCGGTATCGACGCGTATAGATGATTGGGATCTGTCGAGCTCTTCGTCGAGAAGGATGAAGCCTTCGGGAGCATCTCCAGGTGCGAGAGTTCCGTCAAAATTCACGAGCGTCCTGTCCGTAACTGGGAGGTTATGGACGCTCTCGTCCTGACTGCTCTCTTCTCGATCCACGGCCATGGCCACATCTGGCGAAGCCGGACTATCCGTTGCTGCCGAACTCATGCTCGATTCTGAGCTCTACTTCGCGAAATTACTTCCTCGATCATCGAACACTGTTTTTTTTTAAAGTAATGCTCAAGCTCAACCTTTCCGTTTTGTGCACTATCCTTTGGCGCCTTGATAAATAGCTCAAGGTATATTTCCATGAAACCACTCTCTGTCTCGCTCCGGATGTTTATATTTTTATCTGCTACAGCTACGAGATTATTATGGCCTTATTGCGGAATTTATTTATGTGTATTTTTATATGCTTTTAGAGAGATTTGCTCATTTACAATAAGTTTGATATTATATAGAATTGTATTTGGACTTGATAGAACCCATCTTGTAGGATTGGAGCTTTGGTTGTACGAATTTGGTGAAAATGGAGTTTTAAATGAGGCGTCTGATAGCAGAATAAGCTCCATCATCTGCCGCAAAAATAATAGTTGTTTACGCACAGTTGATTTTTCGGTGGTCGTTGTGATTTCAGAACTTTGTTTTCTATTTTTGCAAACCCTTTGCAAGTAGTTTTTAAGAGCTTCCGTTTTGGACTACTTTGAAGCTTCAATCGCCAATTGATAACACAAGTTTCTTTTATTCTTTTAATAAACTGCTTTTACGCGGCAGATTAACCTTTTGTTAATTCGAATTTTCTGAGTATAAGTTAATCCTTGGACAATATTTTTTTACAAAAATGGCAGAAGCAGACAAAACATCTGACCTTAAAGAAGTTTTTGATAAAATCACTAACAATAAGGTGGATGAGCTAAAATCTCTTTTGGCTGCCAACAAAGACATAGTGCACTCTGTGGATGAAAATGGTATGAGTCCATTACACCATGCTTGCTTTAAAGGAAATAACGAAATCGCACAGATGCTTATTGATCATGTAAGTTGAATCTTCTATTGTACCCTTCTTCTTTTATAACTTGTATCGAATTCTTTATTCTTTATCATAGGGTGCTGATGTAAATGATTGTCAACATGAGCATAATTACACAGCATTGCATTTTGCTGCTTTGAGTGGTAATGCAGATTTGTGCCATCTTTTGCTTTCATATGGAGCAAAAATGAATGCAGTGAATAGTGTGGGTAGAACCGCTCCTCAAATGGCTGCATTTGTTGGCAACCATAACTGTGTGATAACAATCAACAATTTTATTCCAAAGGCAGATATATCTTATTATATAAAACCACAAGGTTTACAAACAGAACCAATGTTATACCCACATTTAGCAGATTCCTTTCATTCTTTTATTATGCAAGTCAATGTTCATCCTGTTAGAGTACTTTTAAATTTACAAAAATATCCAGGATTAATGGAACATTTACCAATGGTAAGTAACAAAAAAATAAAAAATAAGATAAGCTTTTGCTTTATAAAAACAAATTATAATTTTTTTGTATAGATTCAAAAGGTTCTTGAAGCAATGCGCCATAGAGAAATGACCAGAGGTACAGAAACTAATGAAATAATGGCTTTCAAATATCATTATCTTAGTTGTGTAATAGCTGAAGTAATTAAATGCCAAAAGAGACAAGAAGCTATGAAAGCGGAGAAAAATGACAAGGAAAAAACAACAGAAGAGAAAACTGAAGAAAAGAAATCAGATGTTGTGGAGCTGCTTATTAAAAAGTTTTTAAAATGTAAAAGTGATGGAATACTAGAATTCCAAGAACTGTTTTTAAGAGAAACAGTAAGAGAATTTCCGTACAGAACAAGTGCTATTTTTCGTCAAATGGTTGCTACTTTAGCCAGCTCAGACCCACCTGCTGCTATATCAGTGATTTCTGCAGCTATTAATGGACAACGTGGATTTAATGACAATATTCAGATTTGTGTAACATGTGGTGAAGAAAAGGCAACAAAAAAATGTAGCAAATGCAAAATGGTTCAATATTGTGATAGAGAATGTCAAAGGTTACATTGGTTCATTCACAAAAAGAGCTGTAATCGTTCAAGTCAATCCACTGTTACACATGTGAAAGCATCTGAACCAAATCCAAATAGTGAACAAATTAGCAATGCTGTGGCTTCAAGACTTCAGAATTTGACTGTCAATTAAACTTTTTATTTACTTGTACAGATATTTTTACCATTCAAAATGTTATCCTATTGTTTTGATTGTATTGATCTCTTAATTGTGAAACCCAATCTAAATATTATGTATTGAATACTGTTAACTTTAAAAGATTTTTTTTTTAATAATTTTATATATATATATATTCCGCGTGAGATTAAATCTTAATGCTGCATTTCCTTTTTAGACAATTTGTTAATCTAAGTAATTTATGTTGTATAAGTGTGTACTGATTTATCCTTTTATAGATTTTTAATATAAATTTACTAGTCTGTAAACATGTATTTAATAATTATTACTTTGAATATAGACTTACAAATTTATTAAGGATAATTAAATTGGAAAATTAACATTTATTTTAAAATAGATACATAAGTATCATTTTGTAATAGTATTTTATTAACAACGCTTAAAATTCTAACGGTAGGGGTACAGATTTACATTCTAAGTATCAAAGCAATATTAAAAAAAATTTATTTGACGGTGAACTTGGAGAGACCTTCTAACAGACCAATGTATGCTGTGTGTTCGTAACTTGTACTTAATTCAGTTAACTTTTCTGCAAAATCATTAGAAATACCTTTTTCTTCTAAGTAGTTCATGAGAAGGTCGTACAAGTACTGAAAACAAAATTATAGTTGATCAATCATCAATATTATAATAGATGTTTATTATAATGTATCAAGCCTACCCCATCAATAACTTCTCCGCCAACAGCATATACATTTTCTGTATGCTGACCTTCATAGAGTGTGATTTCATCAATACCAAAAATGTCATCTATAATAAATAATTTTTAACTATTAATAACTGGAGAAAAATAAAGTTAAACAAATTTTTCTTTAATGCAAAATGTTACATTTTTACATAATACCTTCTTTATTACAAAATTAGGCATATTTTGTAAAAACGTATTAATGTTCCAAAGGTAAATTATCAGAATGAACACTTGAAGTACCAGACTGTACTCAACGCTTTGGAATTGCTTGTGTTATTACATTATACTTACTGTAAGCGTCATCTGCTCCAGAAGCTCCAGCCTCATTGTTAAAGGAACAGGAGAACGACAAAGTCTGATTTCCTCTCTTGATGTCAATCTCAAAGTTAGGTTTACTTTTCATTTCACCGATCTCAGGTTTATCATCTCTAGGATCTATCTCTGGCTCTGTTTCTGAGTCTACTGTATGGTTGACATTAAAAGTTATTGTGATTCTGCAAAATAACCATCATTAAATTACTAAGCAAAAGCGATAAATACTTCTTTCCGATTTCTACTCACGTTTCCTCCCCTTGCTTCCTTTGCAGAGTAACTTCAGCACCATCAAGGGAAACTTTGAAGCCCTCGAGCTCAGTGGGAATGGTTTTGAGTTTCAGTGCCTTCTTCTCGGCAACGATTTCCTCGGCCAGGAACTCCACGAGTTCCTTTTCGGCTGCAAAGCAAATAACATCTACATATAGTCACGTGTTTCATCACCTCAAGAAACATTGCAAAAACAAGAGAAAAAGACGGTGTACCTTTGGTGTGTGCGAATCTGCAGGAACCACAACCGCAGGGATGCCTGTGACTCTTGGCGAAGTCTTTGGCGCTGGAGGACACGAGGCTGGGTTGCTGCTGGACGGTAGACCAGAGTGCTCTGGCGCTGGTCTGCACGTTGATCTTGGCCGGCGCTGCGACGAGATTCTTGAGGCCTGGCAGCCTCAGCACATTCCTGGCGATGCCGTTCATTCTGTCCTTCTGTACTGCAGAGCTTGTACGAGAAAAATCTGCCGACCGCGTGGTTCACTACTCGCCGGTGATGAACTTGCCAGAAGATGGTGGACGATTCCCTTCTCTTTTTTCGGTTTCCTGTCGATTTGCGCGCGCCGCTTGATAATTGGCCAATCGGGAACGTGGACGAGCTTGAGGTTTCTGCGGCCGCCGACTGCCACCAGTCGGGAGCTCGAGCGCAGACTGATTATGAAGCCTTCTTTAAAGGCGGCCGCTTATTGGTTAACGAGTTTTTGCGTTTTGCGAGGCGCGTTTCTTTGAAAACTATTTGGTTGCCAATATTTGTATATTTATGTTTAACCGTAATAAAATCTACGTTTTATGCAAAAATTAAAGTTTAAAGGATTTGCTTAA
>JAWWEM010045432.1:0-12747 GCA_035582935.1 Ormyrus thymus
CTATGTTTTATTCGTTGTTCTCTTACATATTTTGAGCTGTTGAATCCAAATCTGAAATAAAAATAGGGGGTTTGATTGAAATTTTGAGAAAATTATAGAAAAAGAAGGGTGTTTGAAAGGTGCTGCAACGGTTTAAGGAGGCTCTATCGCGACCGAGTAACTCAGAACAGGAACGTTGTCGCCTCTGATTAACATAGTAGTTGATCTCCCTAGGGAGAGAAAGACTGATTTTGCTCCCTCTTTTGGGAACGCAAAATACGTGTTTTGCGTCCTCAGTGTTGAAAAATATTGTTCGATACAAGGACGGGAAAGTGGTTTTATCCTCGTGTGACCGTTTTCGCCCGGGCGAAGCTAAGTGCGCAAAATTCGTCTTTCCATGCTTGTTTAGCGTGCGCAAAGCTTGTGTTTCCCGCATCTTAGGCTTACAGTGCGCAAAGTATTTACTTTGCACATTTTATACCACGAGCGCTGAAAAATCATATCAAAGTCGTGAATTGAGAAGAAGAGTACTTCAAAAAAACATTAAATTATCATTAATATAAATAAACATACTTTAAAAAAATAGAAAAACTTACAATAATCAATTTAAGAAATTATTTTTTATTATTTGACATCGTTTAGCATGTGGCCTTCCTATCACATTCATTTTCAAAGTTTTGTATAAATTATAATGAAATTGAAATAACAGATTTTTGTGCTAAACGTTTGTCAAATTTTGTGTACTTATTTTTTATATAAGTATTTTTTATGAGTTATTTTTTAATCTCACTGAACTCGGGCGACAAAACCGACTCGTGTGAGAAACACCTATTTTGCGCTCTTTTTACGTAATGTACTATTAGACTGGAATTTATAGTCGTTTTCTCGCACTCAGTGCTTCGTGCTCAGTGCTTGTTGCTCAGTGCTTGTTCTTATTCCTTCCTTGCTTGGTGCGCTGGCTGCGCATCTAAATTGTTTTGCGCACCATGACTAAGCGTTTAACAATAAATGCTTACAATTTTTTTTAAATCTTGTTCTTTTAAAATTGACGCATTTATCACAACAGAACCTAGATACGCCACAAGTAGTCGGTGCAGACATTTATGTCGGAAGAAGACGAACGGAACAAGAACTGAGCACCAAGCACTGAACACTGAGTACGAGAAAACGACTATAAATTCCAGCCTAAGTGCCTATCTCTTAAACACAGGGGCCTGGAAGGAAACGTTCCCCGGTTGCAAACGTCCTATAAAATCCCATAAAAAGGGTGCAGAAACCGTATAAAGCTTCATATCCTATTAGGTTTTTGCACCCGGTTTTATTGTTTTTTATAAGTCCTTTGCAACCGGGTAAAGACACTCATATCGTGGGTTCGATTCGTGGTCATTATTATGAATTATTTTATTAATAATATTAATAATATTAATAAAATAATAATATAATATCACAATCATTATCATAATAATAATATAATTCCATAATTATTATCACAATTATTATATAATATCATTATAATAATTATAAAAATAATAATAATAATAATTATTAGTAATAATTATTATTATAATAATATATAATAATATATTAATAATAATTATTATTATAATAATAATAATTCCAATGTTAGAAAATTCCTACTGAAATTGTACTACATTGGTCTCTATGAGTTTTTTTCAAGTTGCAAGTATTAAAATGGTTCCATCGGTTTTGGAATTAGCGTTAGATATAAATATAAAATTCACACAGTTACATTTTTAAGAGTCGGGGTTGATAATAATAATTATTATATAATAATAATTATTATTATCGGGGTTATTATGTCGGTATTAATATTATTATCAACCCTGAATCTTAAAAATTTAACTGGTGATTTTTATATTTATATCTAACGTTATTTCCAAAACCGATAGAACCACCTTAATACTTGCAACTTGAAAAAAACTCATAGAGACCAATGTAGTACAATTTCAGTAGGAATTTTCTAACATTGGAATTGACCTTGATGTGACTTGTAGGTCATTTCAAGGCTAACATAATTTTTCTAAATGAAAACCTCTATTTTTGACTTTTGAAATAAAACAGGGGAAATTGTAGCTCCTTCAGCATTTACACACTGTCCTCTGAAGGTCATCTGAAGGTGAAACAAACCTTTCATTATCATATTTTGCAGGGATTTGCAGCTGTTTTTGTATACTGCTCCGCGAAAACAACTGCAATGTACAATGCAATTTGGGAATTTATTTTGGACATGGTTCCAGCTTTAAAAAACAATATTCAGTCTGTCATGAGCGACTTCGAGAGAGCACAAGTAAATAGTGCCAGAAAAAACTTCCCCAATGCAAGGATATCAGGATGTTCTTTTCATTTCAAACAGATAATACTTAAATTAATTTTGATTATTAATTTTTTTGTTAATTTTTTTTCTGAACAATTTTTCTCTAGCCATCTTATATTCAGAAAAATTTGGATGGGGAGATAAAAAGGGGCCACCCAGTATATCAATTTTACTACCTTCTGGCACATAATAAAATGAATAGTATATTACGCTACAAGGGCAGAACGAATGAAATTCTTTTTCGGCTTCGCCTCGGGCATCATGTCGCGCAGTTCAGGGTTTTCATTCTTTCTGCCCATGTAGCGTATACTATTTTTCTTTATAGCCGGTCGAAAGTACGTTTTCACTGCTAATTATTATAAAAAACAATCTAACCTCCTTCCAGCTGACAGACCGTAGATTTTGATTTTTCTGTTTCTCTCGTACTTAGTTTACTGGTTACGATGCCTGTTCCGACATTTGCTGGTCGGGGGGCAGGCATCGCAAGCCAGAAAAATAAGTAAGAGAGAAAGACAGAGAAAAATATGCAAAAGCTAATTTTAATAAATGATGTACAGGTGATGCGCTCCGTAGTCCAGGTGTCGATTCACCTTAAGGACGCTGTCTCACGGCACTTACTCTCGACAATCACGTCTAGGTAGGATACTCCGTAGCTTTTGGGGTCTAGGTATCGAATAAGCTTAAGGTGGTTATCTCCAAGGACCATGATTTAATTTCACTACCTTCGTCCCGGCTGAGGCGAGCCGAAGGTTATTTGGCGCGTCTTATTTCATATTTCCACACAGATTAATTAAAGTATTATCCGATCTGGAGTTCAGACGGCGGTACATTATAATCTAAATATAATTATGACATAAATTAAAAAAATAGTTCCAGTAAAAGAGCTTGCCTATAAATAAAAAGGTTCTGAGTTCAAATTCATCTTCGGGAGTTTTTTTATTTTTTATAACTATTTATGGTCAAAAAAAAAATTTTTTTCAAAATCATCGGCGACCTGGTACTTGGTATAAATATAACAAAATATGTACATATATTTTTTTGTATATGCATTGTGACAGTACAGTTTGGCCCGGGCCAAACTGGCTGTCACTTAGGCTACTTCATTAAAATCCTGGATCCTGGAGAGCCCATCCAGAATCCAGATTGCGCCCACCCAAGAGCACACACCCACCCGAGACTCAAATCAGACTTAATATAATCAATGGAGGGAATTTAGCTGCGGGATCCGAGGGGAAGACCTGCAAAAAGAAAAGGTATTAGTCGAAGGGTAAATTAAACTACAGACTAACATAGTACTAGAGAAGAGAAACTACAGTAAGATAGCTGAGATAGTTGTACTTACTACTAGTTGTTGCTGAAGCTCCTCGCAGAGGCCCTCGCCTCCCATCTAAACTCAGTAATAGCTCCAGACGCAGCCAAGTCCCTGCGCCGTCCTCACTATTCCTGGCTGCTAGGCTGGAGTTTAGGGGCTCGAGCAGCCAAAACAACCTGTAAATAGTCGATCATTAATCTTGGAATCAAATAGAAGGAAGAGAGTGCACAACTCTGCTATAACAAGAGAGTGCCTCTCACATCACAAGAAGTAAACACAGGAGTGAGGTTAGGATGGCACCGTTGGATGCGTGCAGGTTTCAGGACTGAGAAGAGGATAACCACCCGACTTATACTCTACAAGGGCATGAGAGGTCGTACAGATGAGTACTTACCTTGCTACAGTGCAGTGAAAAGGGCAGAAAGGGAAGCCCGCAACGCTCGCACACTCGCATCGACACCTCAGCTGCTTGCCGCTCGTCGACTCCGCCTTGCGCCGAATCCGCGGCAGACTGCACCTGTAACAGAAAGAAGAGGAGGAGAGGCGAGCTCTCATCAGTCATCATCGAGTAAAGCAGAACGAAGTAAGACTTACCCGGCAGCGAATGTCTACAGCGTCAATCAGCGACAGCAGCTGCAACGGGCGCAGACCAGACGTCGAAAAACTGCCGCGCGCGGCGCGCCTAACCTCCGTGAGTAAAGCGCTGAGGATCGATAGCTCGATCGATGCCTCGCGCGGCGAGTTCGCTTGCGCGGATGGGCAAGACGGACAAGCGCGTTCTCGCTCGCCCGCCTTGCCCATCACTCTCCAAGGATCAGTCTAATTACGCAGACGCACGTCGGAATTAAATAGCTTGATTCGGAAATTTTCGTAAAATCAGTGTTTTTATCCGAATTCACAAGTCACTTGTGCAGCGGTCGTTTGCCGGCCCACGCGCTCTACCCCAGCTAACCGGACCCTTCTCAAAATTCCTACAGCCCTTTTTCCTACAGATTTTTCCTGTCTAAGCCCTTGTGCGATCCGAGCGATCCCCTCGGATTGTAATAAATTGACGCGGACAACGTGGGGCCCGAGTGACTTTTCGGCCGGTGAATCGGGATCGTCACCGGCAGTTCCGCCATCTTCGCGAGCACACACGCGGCTCGCGACGCAAAGTGTAGAAAGCAGCCATCTCGTAACGAGACAAAGAGTCTCGCAACGAAGAGGTTTTCTTTATCTATTAAAATCTGAAATTGTGTGATTTTCTATTTTGATATTTATTGAAAAATATTTTGTATATAAAATGTTTTTTTTTTGTATATAAAATTTCATTTTTGATTGAATTGGTGGGAATTCACCAGTGCCGAAGCACTTGGTGAATCTTATGTAACGGACATGTGTGTGGTAAAATCTAGAATCATCCGGTTCGCGTTAAAAAAAGAAAAAAAAAAAAATTTTACAGTATTACCCTTACAGACTTCGCGGAGTGTAAATTTAAAAATTCTGCCGTGTGAGGAAACTAAGAGAATTTTGGTGTGTCGATTTTTTTTTGCTATATGCGTGAAAATTAGTCGAAACATTCGCGGTCTTGAAAATTTTCTAGTTTTGCTTTGCCGAAATTAATAGTGGAATTTTCGATTGTGTCTTACTTTAATGCACATTGCCGAAAAGTGCAGTTTCGGAAAATTATTGCAGAAAAGTTTTCGCAGTACAGTAAATCGAACTGTACAATAATAAAATTTGTCTTGGTGAGTTAACTAAAAATTTGCTTTCGAATACGATTTTTTTTCTTTTCGGTGCAGAAGAATAACTCATACCGTCGGGAAAATTTTTGCTTTTCGGTTTTGAAACCAAATTAGCTAAATTCTGTAAATAATAGCTGTAAAGTAAAATTATTTTTCATTGATTTTTTTTTGTGTTGTCGCAATAAGAAAAAGAAATTGCGTTTCGGTCATTCAGCATAAAAACTAAGTTTGGTGTTCTTGAATCCACCCTTGGAGGGTATTACCGGAAAGACATATATTTTCTTTTTCGAGGCGAAAACGTGGTCGAAAGGGAAATTACGCAATAAAGAGGTGCGAGAATACCTCCCCTTTTTCCGCTCGAAAGTGTACCTAGCCGGTCGGTCTCGGCTAGACTCGGAACGACTCGGAACTGCTCTCCAACATACACGCACGTAGTCGAAGCTGAGGTTCAGCTGCATGCGCGCTTAACAGCTGGCGCATTATATTAATTTGGAATTGCGTTTTCTTTTTGAATTAATTTATGCTTTTGAATTTTTGTATATATCTTTTGCTGTCTTACTTGGTCTGAGTGTCCCTATTCTCCCTACCCCTGTTATCTCTACATCTCTCGCGCGTAATACAGAATTATAAAATTTTCTTTTGCTTTGCTTTGCTTGGGTTTTTGCTTAGATTCGGACTGTAGATTCGAGTAACACTGCACAAGCCCGAAGTGCACTTTTCTTTTGAGTGTTGCGCTTGTTCGGCTTGGCTAACGGCTCGTCAGCACTATTAAGATTTTGCTTGCTTGCCAATATCCCAGTATTTGCAAAGTGCGACTGGAGATAGTTTTTTTTATGACCGATTTTGTTTCGGTTTTGCTAAACTTGCCCTGCACTGCAATGCACCATAGGGGATCGAACGGACCCAACCATACAGATTTCGCCGCCTACAGATTCTCGCTTGACTTTTGCTCCCGGGCGACCTGATCTAGGACAAGGGAGGGCATCACCGCTGCCGACGGCGCAGACCATCGGACAATACAGAGATCCATTCACGATACAGATATATCCAGCCCAGAAATGGACGACTATACGTCTTACCGGTTCGTACCCTCGATGCAGAAAGTGAGAGAAAATACGGATAATTACCGCGAATGCCGAACCGTCTACAGGGAACCCAAAGAAGAGTGTTTAGAAGGTAGAAACGATTATCACGGATTTCACCCTTATTGCAAAGAATACAGGGATCAGCGTGGAGAACACCCCGACTGCAGGAAAAAGATCGACCAGTACAGAGGGTACGTCGAATGCAGGAACGACTGCCGCGAGTGCAGAGTGGATCCTACAGAAAATCGCGAAGATTATTACGATGACCGCACAAAATACAGAAACATTCATAGAGATTATCACCAGGATTGCGTAGAATGCAGAAGTGATTACCAGGACTATCTCGAGGATAGCACCGGATGCAGAAATGAGGATGACGACTATCACGAAAACTGTTTAGAATCGTGCAACGATTATGCAATGCATCTGGAATGGTGCAGAGACTGTAGCTATGAGCACAGGAAGCACTTAGAAGTTTAAAGCGAAAATACGGGTAATTACCGAGAACATCACTTTTGTGGAGGCTCTTCAAGAGAGGAACCCACTAAGCGAACTCTTTCTAGTTTGATTCTCTACAGATATAGCTGAGACACCACTCCGCCTGTATACCTCAGATTGGGAATAGTTGGGAACAAAAATATCGAGCGATTTTCAGCTACAAGCTCAAAAAGATCCGTCGGGCGCAACGGGAAGAAGAAAGGAAGACCTCCCGATGCACACGACCCGAACGAAAATCCTGTAGCAACCCGAATCAGATTTCATCGAAACACCGAGCCCAGTGAGCGTTATGGAAAGTTAGATCATTGGTCTCGGACGAGTAATACGCATAAAGAGTGTTATCGTTGTGGCTTAGTAGGAGTATACTACTACGAGAAACACTATTGTGACTTTTCCTACCAGGGAAACGAATAGAGGAGGATACGTTATGGGCCAGTGATCCTCCGGTGAAGGAAATGGCCCAAGAAAATCATATTATTCCTACAGATCCAGGAGTAATACAGAATAATACAGAAATAATACAGAATAAACGAGTTCCTGATGCACCGTCTTCACGCATTCGGACTATAGGATGCAGGAGCATCACGAAGCTAGCGGAGTTCAAGCATGCGACTGTTAACACCGGAGTGTTAAGAAGCAGTAAAGAGCTTGGATCTCCCGAATCAACACGAGGATCAGATCCTTCACCTTTGTTGAAATCGAGCTAGAGCAAGGCTTGTGTCGAACAGTCCTCCAGTGAGGCAGACTGCGGCTTTAAATTGGAAACAAGCTCCACAAGTTATCATACACTTATTAATACAGATCACGGAGTTACAGCAACAACTCTAATGAAAGGTGCGGTCACCACTAAAATTAATAATAACAGTAACAACAACGATCCAACGATCGACTCAATAAGACGCACCAAAAGCGATGAAATAGAAAAACTCAACCAGGGTGTTGACGTGATTAGCAGAACTCATACGAGAATTGATGAGATTTTGGAGATGAGAAATACAACCTCGGGTAGGACCCCAGAGGAAATGAAGCGATGGTGGCAACTCCACGAGAAGATGGGTGGAGATAATTGCCACTATCTGAATATAGAATTGAAGGGGAAAATTTTGAAGGCGATGGTCGACGGTGGATCGGCGGCCTCGTACTTCGGGCCGACGCTTATCGAGGATCTATCAGCGTATAGTACTCAGGGTTCGTCGGAAATTACAGTGACACATGGCTGTCCGAGTACAGTGAGGGAAAAGGTACAGATAGCCATGGCCATTGATGGAAATAGTCACACTCTCGATTTCGGATTAGCACCGAACTTGGGTTATGAATGCATTTTGGGCCGCGATGGGCAGAAAACCGTTGGCATCATAATAGATCATGGAAAAGAAAGGTGGGCCCTGAAAAGAGGAGTATGGTGTTACTTTCACCCGAATGGTGAGGATCCTTTTCGACTCAGGGCAACCATAATTCAAGAGATAATCGAAGAAGATCCGTCTACTGCATGCGAGCTATGTCCGGCGACACCGTCGCAGTTGCAGGTAGAACAGGGATCATTGGACAAATTAAATCCAGAGACACCGACTGTATCAAGACACACTCACTTAACGCAACACGCCATTGACGTACAGGAACAAATGCCGATTCAGCAACAACCGCATCGAATTTCATTGCTTCCAGGGGAGGCAACGCAAATAAAGATCGGCCTAAAGCTTGTACGAGAAACCTAGGACCTCTCAGCAATCCAGGACGCAGATGTCCTGTGATTGTCCCAAAGGATAGAGGGAAAACCCGTAGAGATCGATTACAAACTAGGGCTTTATAAAACGGCTTAGCCATGCCCCAAGTTTTTTTTGGTACAGGGAAATTATTAAAAATACAGATCGACTATTAACCTCCTTAAAAATACTCATTTACCTATTTTCCCAAGCTCTGACCAATAAATTAGCAAAAATCTGCAATTGATTAGAGTCATAGAACCAATTTTTTTTAGTTTAATTAAAATCATAAAATCTAGCAAGGTTCAGTTTAATTATAACCTTAAAATGTAATAAAAAGTCTGATTACGTAAGATACACCAAGGTTGCGAATGTTGAGTTAAAATTAAAGCAACTTAAGCCCCTCAACTCCAATATGGCTGCATCGCGAGATTATTAGAATTCCGTCTATTTGATCTGAATACAAGGATCTTAAAAATCTCGTAGTACCAGGTAAGGTTGTACGTTACATTTTTTTTTATTATTATCATGATACCTCTGTTTGTTATTATTGTTAGTTTACAACTGCACTTCAGCATGAGTCGAATAATATCAGAATCATTACTAAATTCAGAACTTTCTAATGATTCTACAATCTCTTCTCTTCTCAAATAAGTAGAAGCTTGTTGTAGTCCGTACCCATGATGTTCAAAGCAATATGTAATATTAAGTAATGCTGCCACATTGCTGGAGGTGCACATCTATAACACAAATTACACTTTTATAATAGTATTTAAAACACAACACTATATCAAAAAACAAATTTGTTGAAAATGTAATTGGCGAAGTAGAAAACGATGCCCTTCAAAATGATATTGATTTTTTTTTACAAAATCTGAGGCCTGATGCTACGGCAGGTAAAAGATCCTTTTTGTTTTATTTTTTTCTGATTAACTTTTAATTCTTTTTGTTTTTTACAGGAAGCGCTTTTGAAAATGAATTCGTGGTCAGAAGACGGAGAAGAGACCGTGATGGTAGGGACCACCACCTTTTGCCAGCGCCAGCTGCTCCAATCGCTGCGCGTAGAGGGAGAGGACGACCACCTGGTCGCCACGCTGCACCAGAACAAAGAGCGCTAGTTCGAAGAGGCAGACCTCGACGAGTTGAGGAAGATAATATCGAGGTACATGATAAGATTGTAGCGTACGTTAGTATTATATTTTAGGTACAGAAAGCTATACGTTCTTAAAAACATGGTCGAATGTTGTGAGCTTACGCTGTCCGAGTGGCTTACGCTGTGGGGCGCAACTCACGGTAAGCCACGCTACCGATTGGACGCGGTAGTACGCGACACCAGCGCCACCCTGGTGCCCGCTTACTCCAGCGTTACAACGTTTTTACTTAAGTCAGAGATTCATTAATTAACACTCAGGAATTTATACGCATAATTGTTAAAACTTTAATTTTACAAAATGTAGACGAGGCTATGGACATTGGAATTCCTGTAAATGACCAGGCACAGGAGCCAATCCTTTTGGAAGGTAACGTACTTTAGCCTGCAAACGATGGAAGGGTTCGCAGAGGTAGACCGCGGCGAGTTCAGCCACATAATATCGAGATACACGATAAGATTGTTAACGTACGTTAGCATTACATATTAAGTATAGAAAGCTATCCCCTCTTAAAAACATGGTCGGATGTTGTGAAGCATTTAAATATTGATTTTAAATGGTCTGTAAGAATTATTATATAACATTTTCAGCCTGCAAACGATGAAAGAGTTATACCTGCAGTTCGCAGAGGTAGACTACGGCGTGCTGCAAGAATACCTGCAGTTCCGATACCTCTACAATTACAAATCCTGCCACATGCTGGCCAGGTACATGACATAAATTATTTGTTATAAAGAAAAGAATATATCATTAAAAATTGTAAGTACAATAGGATGTAGATGAGGTAGTTTTGGTCGGCAATATGGATGCACCGGAGGCAGGTTTACCTGAAGCCGATATTCCGAATGCTGTGGTAGGCAGGCATGATACAGAGGAGGAAGTTTTAGTCGCTCAAGCTCCGGAGGCAGGTCCACCTGAAGCAGACGCTTTGAATGCTGTGATGCAGCATGTGCCTATCCAGCCAGTAGCGGTATAACTTTTAGACTAAGCTTAATGTAACACCTTAACACGTTAACACAATCATGTATTCAACTTAACGAGTATACTATTTTCTGACAAGAATGCAGGATATAGACGAAGTTGCAATGATGCCCGTAGAAAATGTGCAGCCACGCGAAGGAGAACTGCATCTTCCTTTTCAGCCACAAACATTAAGTAATTGTGGATAATTTGTACATAATACGCATGATTATTGTGGCTAGTTTGTGCTCTCTATCTATTTGTTCTAATTTTACCATTATATCTTAACCGCATCTATTTCGCTCGCCAGAGTTTCCAATTGTTACTTGCTGCCGTTCCCTTTGCTCTTACTTCGGGTGTAATATGTGCGTGTAATAGCTGCGTGTGCATTCATACTTTATCTCTATGAAGTCTAATCTATCAGCTGATTTTCTGTTTCGTTTTGGTCTTACGTCTATTGCTCTCTTTCACATCTTTAGAGACTAAAACTTTCTGCAGTAAACTAAAAATGCGGATGTTCTTCCTGTCGCCGTATGCCTGCTCGTATTGTGAGGAAACTGAAACTACGATATATATCTACAAAAATTCCTTTTCGTTTTTCTCGATAAATTTTGCGATCATGGTTTTGATTACCCTATCTATTCATTCTACAGAGTTGCTTTGCGGGTGGTAGGCAGGAGTGAATTTTTTTTGAATGTTATTTTGCTCCAGGAATTCTGCAACTTCTGAATTTTGGAATTATTTCACGTTGTCTGAAATAAATTTTTCTGAGGTCTAAAGATTATGCATAAATTGTTCTCTATTGCTTCTCTAATTATTCTTCCTGTTTTTCTCTTGATTGGAATGCATAAAATATCTCTTGTACTTGGCAGGTCTCTCGATCTCATAAGTCCTAGTTTGCCACGTTGTTGTACCTTGTGTTGTTGGCATTTTAAACAATTATTCACGTACTTTGCGATGCCATTATACATTCCTTTCAAATAATAAAATTATACTGCTCTACTACTAATGATGTTATCTTGATTCTCCCTTGACACTACCAACTTCCAGGCATTCACATCTTCCACTATGATCTTTTTATTCTCTCTGAATATGTACAATCTGTTATCTACTAATTTTTAATCCTTGTATCCTTACTAGCCTACCAGCCGGATTTTTTTTATTTTTTAATACCATTACAGTGCGCTGTGATCGATAGTGACCGTGAACTGTTCCGCTTTTATATACAATCGGAACTTCTCTATTGCACACTTAACGTTCTTTTTTAGACGTACAGTAATTTGTTTTCTTTTTTTCTTAGCGCTCTGCTTGCGTCCGATATTACTCTTTCTTTTCCTTGCACGTTTAGAGCGCCTTTTACGGCACCTTTTTTTTTAGACGCTAATATAGGACCGGTAGCAGGTCTGCCTGAAGCGGGTCTAGTAATTGCTGCAGAACTACAGAAGGTTGAAATGCTGCCCGTAGGAGAAGTGCAACATCCTGAAGATCTGCATCTTCCTTTTCCGCTGCCAAATAGTAAGTAAATGTGCATAATTGCTCCACAATACGCATGGTTGAAGACAGCTTGTACTTTATATTCCCTATATAATAAAAATCAAAGACAATCGTGTTGCTTTATTCAAACCGTACATATTTTCGGACTCTAAGGTCCGAATATGGGGAGATATAGAAACATTTGTAAATATAGATATACATCACTGTATCAGAAACGGGTAAAAATTAATAGAATACGTTTGAACGAGCTATAACTAATAATTTAGCACATTAATGAATATTAATTTTTATACTTTTTAAAGTACATAACTTTAGCTATCATTTCTATGTTTTTGAAGTTTCTGTTATATTGCTATCACTAAGAAAACTACAAATTTCTTATGGCGTACGTTGCCTACGCTTTATACCTTCATTGAAATAAATTTCATGTTTTATAGGCGACGAAAATAGAAGGAGTAAGAAACGTCGAAGAGGAGCAGGAGCAAAGAAAAGTAATAAAATATATA
>JAWWEM010045443.1:0-12745 GCA_035582935.1 Ormyrus thymus
AGAGGCGGTAGCGATCGAGCGCGCTCTGACTGCCTCACTTTTTCCGGGGGCATTAGCAATCTCCCTATTCATCTCTGGTGGCACTTTTAATTCGATTATAGAATTGAAGATTAAATAATTTATGTGTAATGACACAGTATTTAAAAACCAATACAACTTTTTAGATTTCGTAGTTTATCAATCAACTAAAAGTTATGATTCAAATTTTTTAATTATAAATAGCTTCTATCAAGGGGCGGGGGAGCGCTCCGCAGCAAATATAATTTTACTTAACTCAAGTTCAAAAATAATTTTTCGTCAGTCGTGAATATGGCTACACGATAAAAATTTTTTTAAATGTTCGTTTCAATTTATCGAACTCATACTAATAAATCGGATTTATTTTGCAGATTCCAATACGTTTTGGCTGCTGCAACTAGCATCGCTACCAAAGTAAATGAAGAGACTCTAACTTACCTCAATCAGGGACAATCTTATGAAATAAAATTAAAAAAACTTGGAGATCTATCCGTTTTCCGTGGAAAAATTTTAAAGGTAAAGAAACAAATTTTTTACTGATAAGAAGCGCAATGAAAGAAAGTTAAGAGATTTATTTAGTTTGGGTTTAGATTCAGCAGTTACTTCCATTACTTAACTTTTCAAAACATTTTTGATTTCAGTCAACGATACGCATCTGCTTCCACGAGCGTCGTCTCCAATACACAGAGCGCGAGCAGATTCTGGAGTGGCAACGCACCAGGCCAGGTGAACGTCTCCTCGAGGTCGACGTACCACTAAGCTACGGCATGGTTGACATTTGCCAGCCCTCAGCTTCCAACAACAGCATCGACTTTATGTGGGACCCCACTAAGGAAGTCGGCTGCTATGTCAAGGTAAAACCTACCCATCCTGCCGCCAGCAAATTCGCCGAAAAAATTAGTGACGCGAATCTACGCGAATTTTTAAGATCAACTGCATTAGTACCGAGTTCACTCCCAAGAAGCATGGAGGCGAGAAGGGCGTGCCGTTTCGCATCCAGGTGGAGACTCGTCTGCCGGGAGGGACGCGTCTGCATGCTGCCTCGTGCCAGGTGAAAGTCTTCAAATTGAAGGGTGCTGACCGCAAGCACAAACAAGACCGTGATAAGATCCAACGCCGACCACCACATGAACAGGACAAGTACCAACCAAGCTACGAATATACCGTTCTTACTGATGTGAGTAGAGTTTACTTCGAGCTATTTTATTTATTTTCTGAAAACAATACAATTACTTGAGAAAAGTGTTCTTGAGCTAAAAACAATAGAATGTCGCGATACCGTTAAAATATTTTATTTAAATTACTATTATATATTAGTTCATTTCATTTCAATCAGAGGTATTATTCTATATGAAAATTCAAATTCTAGCCTCCATACATAACACCATGATTTTTAGTGCTAAATAGTTTGATCATTCGGAATGTGCAAAAAAATATGACCTTCTTTTTATAGTAATTGACTATTGTGCAAAGTTTCAAGAAAATATTTTAACACTACCTTAATGCCAAAAGCTTCTTTCAATGATATTTATACATATCTTTAGAATTTGGTACATTTGCAGTTACTACTAAAGAATAAGTATAAAAAAGAGTGCAGAAAAGAGATATACTTCCAAAAACATAAATTTTATTTTAAAGTTTTTTTCAAAGGCCAACAATGAAACATTGCATCATTAAAACAAGTAATGAATTGCATTAATGTAATTGTTTGCAACTAACATGACCCGATTAAAGCAGATTGTAAAAGTTAAAATAACAAAAATGAGCGGCGCTGTTGTTCGAGCTATTCGGTGGAGTTAAAATTTATTAAAGAGAAAAATGGAGCTTACGGATTTAAACATTTTTTAAAAACCAAAGAAAAGACAATACTCAACTATATTGAATACAATTATATCAATAATGCAGTACTTATATCACAAAAATATACAATTACATTTCCCTTGTTTAAATAATGCATGAATATTGTACATTCTGTTTTGATGAATAAATTTACGGGTTTTTTTATTTAAGTTTATAAAAGAAAATAGTGAAAAATAAAGCAGTTTTTGCAAAGAAAAGTTTTTATTTCAACATAACTTTGTAGAACTACAAAGAGCTCAGCAATGACAAGTAGCGAGGAAAGGGTGAATAAACTTTACCGCTGATTCTACGAGCTTTTATTTATGCGTCAAAGTGAAAAATACTTAAATAGGTTTCCTCTTGCTCCAACCATACGAGCATTTGTTCTATTTTTGTCCTGATTGAATGGTACGGACAATTGATGCACTGGTTTCGCTCTATTCCAGATACCTCTAGACTCATTTTCGCCATCTAACTCGATTGGCCAGAATGTTGGAAGTCCCTACGCTTCAACCGATGCCATGTAAGTGTATTTCAAACTGTAATATTATCGTTCACACGTTTATTGCCAGAACTGAATAATTTATATCACGAAATATGAAAAATTATTTATATACTATTTATTTATATTTTATGAAAGTACGCGGGAAATATTTCCCTTATAGATTGCAAATATAAATCTACAACTATCCTAATAATAGTATAATAAATTATAGTAAGGTATAGTATAGAAATTTTATTTCGTTTTAAAAGCACTGATTACTAAGACCTTATTCGAGAACTGTTTAGTTTGTCGTGTAATATTTCAGAAATTTGTTAAAATTTACCTAATGCTGTTTATAAAGAAGTTAAATCAAAGTTGATTAACTATATAATTAGCATTATTAAACGTGACGAGTTTGAAAATTCCTTCTACGAAACGATCTCCTTGCACGCTTCGCGCAAAGATTGTTTGCAAATTTCTCCCCCTGAAAAAATTCATTATCCTCTGTAAGTTTTGAAGCATAAACTTGACGAGGCCACACCCTCTTTATCTTTCATCGTCGCCTCTCGCACTTGATCATCTGCATCTGGCTTCAATGAATTTCATCTCTGCAGCATCGGTCATCTTTCCCCATCGGCAAGTCGAAAATTCTCGTTTCGCTAAAAGGTACTTTTGTCAGCCTCGAGGCTGTGTCGCAGCCGCTATCCGGAAAAATCCGCACCGCGGCACGAACATTCATCTCGGCGCGCGGAAGCCTCCGAACTCTCGGGCAGTGAGCGCCTGACGCAACGCCGAGTCCCGCGTTCCGGTTAGCGCGGGATAAGTTCGGATGCGCCTAAGACTGCTTTGTTATATCAGCCGCGATTTCTTCGACGGGCTGCGAGTGGAGAGGCAGAGGATCGATTATTTAAATAGAGAATCGCTTGTTAATGGTAATTGGAATTTTTAGTGGGTCGTTGCATTCATAAGGAGAGGGACTCTGTTGCAGTGTTTGAAGTTGAAGTGTGGGCGATGAAGTAGGACTCGCGGCCATAGTGTTGGAGTTTAACATCAAGTTAACGTTGATCAATTTTACTTGTAAAGTAGCACGATTCTAATTTTTCCTTTTAAAAGTCTTTTATTTGTAACTTTGATTAAACGCAAAGTTCGCTGATTTGAAAATAGTCTTTCTTTATTATTATCGACCAAAATATTACAAAAAATTATTACGCTTCATTGCTTGTTGCTATTCAAATTCTAAGTTGTGTATGCGATCTTATAATTTGATATAGGTCGCAAAATCACAAGTTTTGGTGTAAAAATCCATACATAAATTACCTAAATTACCAGGACAAAAAGTCGACCAATATTTGAGCCACAAGAGTGACTTGGCGGCAGTCTAAAGGTTAAAGAAACTACATATTAAATAACTTTAAATTCAGTAATTGTGTTTTACTACCTTTTTCGAAACTCAAGTAAAATTATATGTCTAAAGACTAAAGATTCAAAACGCACAAACAACGTTATTAAAATAATTATTTTTATATGTAATACAATTTTAACCTCTCTTAAAACCCACGTATACAGTACATTTTATAACCATACATTACAACTACTTTACGAAAATGGAGGCTATAAACGTTTATTGTACCTACATTGCATGCAATTCTAATCTCATCAAGATGACCTATTAATAGACGCTTTGTAGTTTAACATATGTTGACTTATAGTCATGCAAAATATTACACAATTAACACTACTAATAATGAATACGTCTTGCTTTAACCACTTTTATTAATTAATATATACCCTGCATCTCCCGAGTTCAAAACGTAATTGAATACCTTTTACAAACTCCATTATTTCATTAGAATAATCTTCAACACACCTTCATCCGAAATTCCAACTGCAATGTGCTATTAAAAACACTCCAGTCTTGTATATAGAACACCCGAATTCGGTTCAACGAACCAAAGGTGACGTATAAATTTAGCCGCTATTTATCAAATCGAATACTCTGAGTACCTGCATGCCTATTGCCAAGTTTCATCGGCGAAAAGGGAGAAAGAAAACGACCATTTAAGCCTCGCGCTCACAACAAACGCGTTGCACAACCCGGTCCTTCCTCTTTCGACCTTTCTGTGCCAAAAATAGACTTCGAAACACATCATTCGTAAATTTTGTTTCCGCGATCGACATGTGAAAGTTGCTTGTCTTGGCAGTTGTGAAATTAACGAATCAAGTAGAATTAATGCATTTATGAGTCATTATTAATAATTTTCTTTGGCTATCGCTTCGTGTCATTGGTGCACTTAAATTTAATGCGTTGATGACCAGTTCGTAAGTTGCTTTTCCGGAGTCGACCAGTTTCTGATTAACCAAAGTGTCGAAAAACAATGCGTAATATACGAGCTGTTAGCTTCATAATTATCAAGCTAACTGACGAAACACAACATATTTCTTATTCGTTTTTAACTTAAAAATACTTTAGCGAATGTTTGAACAAATCGAATTGAAATAGCGAATGGTTGTTGCTCGAGAAAACACATTGTAGACTTTTTCTTGTTTCAAAAAGAAGCAATGACAATCAATTGTGCTCAATCTGCGTCCTACAATGTATATCTCGAAATGAATCAAAAGCTAAAACGAATTATGCCACACTTTACGACGCCGGCAAAATCTGCAGTGTTGAAAGAAAAAGTGGTATAGAAATAAATGCACTGTTCAGAGACACATTCCGATGCAAGAAGAAGATTGCAAACTGAACCAGTAATATAAGCTGCGCCGTCAATTGTTGACTCGTATGAGTTTAAGACTCCTTAAATATAAGAAAATGGTGACAGGAAAAAGTGAAGCCTTGATAAACGTGCTTAAACTGTCTAATAAGTGTAAAATTGTCGATTCAAATATCTTTATATTGGATTTTTAAATTACTTGCAATTTGAATTTTTGTGTCGTCTGAAGTATCTGGATAGGAAATAATAAGCTAAAGAACTAGACGACACTAGATCATTTCGCAACAAGGAAACATTTAAACACTTCTTTATATGGCAGAGAATTATCTATGCCGTTACTAAATTACTCGTAATTTTCGCGTCTTTTACTGTAACTTGAAAAGCGTATGGTTATCTCAGTTTTTCTTCGTAAATGAAGCTACCTAGGTTGCAGAAATTCCTCTGATTCCGACGTTTTGACTACTTAGTAAGGTTGAAAAATACCAAGAATATCAAAATTGTTGCTTAAGTAAAGATTTCAAATTTTTATTTCTTTTCTATGTTTCATGCAGCTCTTTTTGTCTTATTTAACATCGACTTTTTACACTACCTATTGGCTTTCTAAGTCACGACTGTAGCCAGAGTTTATAATAAATACAATAAGAGACCATCATCAAACTGCTGAACTCTACTGATTTCAATATTCTACATTGAATACTACCATTCCGGACTATCGCAAATTTGACATCCCAAAAATGGATTTCTTTCCAAGTCCTTCGAACTACGCCCAGCCTTTCATGTTCGAGTTTTTGAACGTCAGAACGAAGACGGTCGTCACCGGGAAGAAAAAAGTCAAAAAGGGAGGAATCTCCCGGGCTCATATCTCTCGTATAATTATTGCCAAACGAAATCTGGTTAAACCAGTAAGAGTGGGGCTCTTGTAAACAGGAAAATCTCGTGCGTGACACGCGTACAACTGTTAGATGCGCCCCAAGTCGCCTGTTTTCCGAGCGGCAGGTATGCATCTGCAGTCGCTGCTTACCCTTGAATATATTGCATTCTTCCCTTGCGTATAAGAATTTTGGAATATGCAGTAGAGTGAAGAAAATGGGGGGGGGGGGGGATTTTATAGTGCTGATATTTTTGTGAAATTTAAAGAATAATAATCAAAATGTAGAGGATAGAATTCTTCAACATTGCTTTACGTCACAATTTATTGACTTCTTGAAATTGCGAAATTTAAAAATTAGTCAATTATATATATACTTACGTACTCTTATTTCTCGATAGTTTTATATAGAAAGAAAAAAAATATCACTCATCAGAGATATAAAGGTTGTTTACTCTTTTATGTAATACTCGTTTAAACTAAAAACTGCATTAGTCTTGAAATTGTTCTTTCGAACAAGCAATAAACAAGACTTTGGCACCTCCGAAAAAACTCGGAAAATGAAAAATCGTCGAATAAATAATCAAGTAGCTTCAGTTGGTTCAATAATAGCAAGCCCCAAACTGCAAATTGGGCATCGGTGACGTCATTCTAGTTTGATCCGGGCGAAACTGCCTCGGCAGTGCAAAAACTGAACGAGCTTCGAGGATGAGGACTGGCTCCGATTCTGGAAGTCCCTTGCCTCGGAGCCAATTGTCGGCTTTTCCTGCATGAAAAATGGATGCGTCACTGGTTTTTTTACGGGCCGAATTAAATTTTAGAGCAGCGGATATTTGAAAGAACTGCTGGGTAGTTGACTCCATGTGACGATTACGAAGCGATGCTGTGGCTGTTGAAAGTTCAAGTTTTTATTTCAAGTGCTGCAAAGACAAAAAGTTTATTTGCTCTATGAATGTAAAATAAAAAGCTTCCTATATAAAGGAAAACTTGTATAGGTATTAGTTTTCCTTGATGAATCATACGATTGTACATCGATTAGATATAACTTTGTACATTATCAAACTTTAAACTGTAAAATAATTTTTCCACTCTCTTACGTTTGAAAGCAAAATATCGACTCTTTGAAACCAGTACGAACCACATCTACCTCGTAAACTTTTATCAGCGAAACTGAACGCAACCGCTCCACTTCGACGAGGTTAGAAGTGCGAAAATCGCACGTACAGCAACAGAAATCCGGCCGCAGCGAGGCGGCTAATTCGCCGAGTTTTCGAGCAGTGAGAATCGCTGCCGCTGGCGCTTGTAATTCCTGGCACGAATGCAAACGTAAACAGTCGCACGCGACGAGACTGAGAATACCGCTGATCAAATTGTTTGACGATAAGGAATCGAGGAATTTCACTTGTTGCTTTTGCACGAAAGAAACATTAGGGAATATTAGATTTTAAAATTACTATCTTTTCTGCTCGAGTGGCCGCAGACTGCCAGAATTTTCTTATACTTTCCGGTAAACTTTCCTCTAAAGTACGGCAATTTATCAGTCTTCTGATGTGTTAAATCTTAAAAACTTTAATTCCAGGAGAGAATGCAGACAGCAGGATTACAAAGAATGTCGCTTATTCCGCAAACGAGAAACCTTAAAAAAGCAGCGCTCTCATCGAGCAAAGCAAAGCCATCGCGTGTTTACACCGCGCCCCGAATCGCGAGTGACTCATTAAAGGGAGTAATAAAAAAATCAAGCTTCAATAGGAGAGAAAAATACGGAAGAAATCGGCAGTGCGACCTTGTCTACGTTTTGAAATCCGAGCATAAAGTGAGAATTGAGCGGCGGGAAAACAATTCGTTTTGCGCGGCGATATATAGAAATTTATCCTTGATGACGCGAAAATCGGGCTATATTTGGACGATTGATTATCGAGTCTTTTCGTCTAAAGGTTGGCGAATATTTAACAAAAGCTTCTTTCACTTAAATATTTGTAAACTATGCTTATTTGGGCATCACTAGTCTGAAAAAAAGTATACATCTTTCGTAAACAATCAAAACTAAAAATCTGTGTACACAAGATGCACTTTTAAATTGATCAATTTTTCTTTCTTTCAGCAACGAACCCAACAGTGCTTAACAAGTAACCCCGTTCAAATAAATATCTTTCACTTTCACGTGCGCTTTTTACTCCATTCATAAAAACTCGCCGCTCTCCGTGACAGCGATCGTATCAATATGTTTTGACCCCTTTGATCTTCGCTCTGAAATTCCTGAGAAAACAACGAATACTTGGACGCGTAAAAACATACGGCGTCGAGCGCGGCCAATAAACTCTCAATAAATCGTCGTCTAGCAGCCTGCAGCAACGCGGCGAAGAGGCTCACGAGGCAGAAGCAGGTCGCGGTCGTGCTTCCCTAAAGGGAGTTTTTGGTGCGCTGAGCTTTTTTAACTGAACCTTTATGTAAGCTTTTTCTTGTATTCTCACGTAAAATACTTGATCAATATGCGACATTCAAAAAAACTGTAACCATTCGATTTTTTGAGAAAGAGCAAAATTTCGAAAAGCTATATTTTCAAACAAGTAAACGTTCTCGTTGCACTGCAGAGACGTTTCTTTATAAAGTTAAAATTTTATCTGATTAAACGCAAAATAAAAAGCGCGAAAAATGAAGTGCTAAAAAGTGTACACGTTTCTATCCTCTCTCTATAATCTCTCATTGTTGGCACCGAACCAGTATTTTCGTACGATTCCAGCGTTTTCGAATGCGGTTCAGTATTGATTTGCGTCGCGTGGATTCTGCTAATAATCCCCTTTTCGCCTCAAAACGGTACAACATTTTCAGTCATTTCCGAAGAGAAAAATTGAATCCAAGACCTTTTTTGGCACTTGTAACGCTAAAACGCGAAAAGAAAACTCTGCTCGCACACGTGTTTTCGAGCGAGCGCACAAAGTAAGAGAAAACGGCGTGCAGAAACCGCTGCAACTCGACGGAAAGAAGAGGAGGAGGAGGTTGGAGTCGTCCGATCGGCGGGCGAACTGGCTCGAACCGGCCGGAGCCACCTCCGGCGGCAGGGGCGCAGATGGGAGGGGGGTCGCTCGCTCGACTCGGCCACGGTTCTCGCAAACGGCTCTCATCCAGCCGCTCTCTCGGCGGCTTGGGGGGGCTTGGCTCGACGGCGCACCGCTTTTATTGGCTCAGTCGCCGCGCTGTACTCTGGCAAAACAGTCGCACTGCTCCTCGATTCTCCGTACAAGCTTCCAGTCGAAGGACTCGGCTGATACGCTCCTCGTCGCTGCATACGACGTTGCGCAAGCTTACGCAAAGGGCGAGCTCGCAGACATGATCTACCGCTAGCTTCCTTCCGGTAGTAGAGCAGCGTACCGAGTGACGAACAGAGAGAGAGAGAGAGAGAGAGTAAGCGACTGATTACTTTGTTTACCGAACTGCAGGCAGACAGTAGAAGCAGCAGCTAGCAATTGAGAGTCAACTCGTTGAGCGTATAGCGGCAGCAAGATCGATCGGAAACTCGAAGAAAGCAGGAGGCTCGTTCGGCTTGGCGAACAAGGCTACTGGAATGGTCCCTAAGAGCCGAGCAGCCCTCGTCCCCTCGGCTTCCGGCTGGCTGCCGCTTCTCCCAGATAGTCAGGGTCCGATCCTGCTCGAGACGAAGGCACTACTACTGGCGCGTCAGGATCACCGCCACAGCAGATGACGAGTGGCCTGCCGCCGGGGGATCCTGCCGCTTCTACTTCCTCAGACATGATGACCGAATTCAACGAGGAGACCAGAAGAAGAAGAGACGTTGCCGGACCGAGCGCGACCCACCTCTGATATTTACACACACAGGCAACCGCCCACAACCTGTGATTCCCCCTTTGTTTCCTTCGTTCGTTCGTTCGTTCGTTCGTTCGTTTGTGAGTAAAGCGAGGCCAAAAATGTAGAACACGCACTGCCGCATAACTCTACTTCAGAGCTCAAGATGCTCGTGACACGGTGATGGCTGCAAAAAGAAAGGAACTGCTTTGTAGCTGAGGAAAATTCCCTGGAGAAATCCAGTTTGAGCCGCGCTGAGAAACTGCCTGGAACCGGCGCAGGAGAGAGAGAGAGAGAGAGAGAGAGAGAGAGCAAAAACGGAGAATGCAACCACCTGCGAAAGGCCAATTGTGTAGAGACAGCAGACTGGATATACTTTTATTAGACTTCATTTTCGTTTGGCGCACGACTAAAGCTTCATTTTATTTATGTTAAGAGAAAACAAGATAGTTAAGGATCTTAAAAGAGTCGGTATCTAATAGATTAAAAAGTTCCTTGGTCAACGGTAAAAGACTGAAGAAAATTTTTGAAGAAGAAAAAGACTTTGTGTTCCATGGCAGCCACCGAGCCCGGCCAGTTATTATTGTTTGTAGTAATCTCAGCGAGAAGCCACAATGGCCACTCGCGAAATTGCGACTTTTCGGCGTTGAGCCTCCTGTCTTGACAGAGACTAAAATCTGTCGGAACCAGGGAAGAGATCACGTGACAAGGCGGTCTGTTCAAGACTGCTTCAAAATTAGCCACTATCGCGAATCGAATTTTGATAGACTGAACGAGAGGATAGTCTAGTCTCAACGATTACTATTTGAAGAGAGAGAGAGAGAGAGAGAGAGAGAGAGAGAGAGAGAGAGAGAGAGAGAGAGAGAGAGAGAGAGAGAGAGAGAGAAAGAGAGAGAGAAAGAAAGGGTCGGGATATATTTCGTAACTAGTGCCTTCGAGGGAAGAGGGCACCGAAAGTTCAGAGTATGTTAAACAAGCCGGGTTGGGACTTGAAAAGCCGCTGGACGCTCAGGCAGCAGCAGCCGACGGCCAAGAACTGCCTGGGCTACCTGTTTGAGCACGAGGTCACCGTCAGTAGTTCGAGGTCGAACGTCGAGGTTGTCGCCAGATTCGTGCACTCGCTGCCTCAATCCAGGGCCTCACCTCGACCCTCTGGGCGCGGAGGACTGGTCAGCCTGGTCATTCGCAACCGCGGACATCGCAGACTCGGACTAAAGAGGCTCGACGCCAATCACTTGGCTAGGAAGATACAGCCCAGACTCAAGGCCATTGAGCATGTGTAAGATGGGACATTGTTTTTTTCTAGGAGGTTCTAGCTTAGCTTCGTTTTTTTAAGGAGAAATTTCACAAACATAACCTCAATCATTTTCTGGTTATTGATTAGGGAATAGAGGCATTCTTTTTTAGTTTTTTAAATAAAGAGAGACAGTCTAAAGCTTTAAAACTATTATAATATGCGGTTCCTTTTGGGTTATTTTAAAAGCAAAAGCAGCACAGGATATAGTGATGTTAAACAAGGAATGTAGATTTATTTGGAAATTTTTGAATTTAATAGTTTTATTTTTTACTTTTCTACATATAACAGTGGAAAATTGCGGTCAAGATAGTTTATTCCGACGTAACGGTATTGTACTTTGATTTTTCCAAGCGATATTATAAATTGACACTATTTGAAATTATGATGTACAAAAAAATTCAATGGCGACAAACTACAGTATTGAGAATGTGAGATTAGAATTTTGCGTACGTATTGCATTCAAATTGATAAGCTCGAACTTAATCGGACTTGAATCTAGATTTTGCTATTCTTTTGATTAAGACGATTAAGTTGCCTTTCTTCATTAATATTTAAGATACAGTTGTCCAATATTGCAATCGTAACTAAATTGAATACATTGAAAATAAAGATTTAAAACACGAGTTGTAATACTTGGACAAGTTGCAAGATATTCAAAATCATTTTTTTCTATCGATAATCAAATATTTGCGTCATGGAAAAATTTGAAAGTAAAATTTAAAAATTATAAAATAGCGTCTTCAAAGTAATCCTTCAATTTAGTCGCTCAAAATAAAGAAAATGGATAAACAGGTTTATTTATATATAAAGGGCTATTTACAATCTAAGCATTTTAAAAAAATGATGTACACTCCTCCATCTCAATAGCGCCTCGATTTTCTCTTTTTATTTCCATTCACTTTTCTTTTTTTTTTAAATGCCATAAACTTTTTGTCTAAATAATTGGTTTTGGTTAAAACCTGCATTAAAAATTGTAATATAAATGCATACTAAAGAAAAACTTTGGTGCGCAAGTCGCTAAAACAATAAAATCAGCATCGCCAACTCCACGCGTAAAAGTCGCTTGGCGAAATTCGACTTTTCAACTCGACGTCGTCAATCTCAATCGCGTCTAAAAAAAGCGGAGCGGCCGATAACTCGCGACTTCAATGAAAGCGAATAGAAAAAAGCTCACGGGGAAAAATGCGGTCAGGCGCGCATTGCTGCCAATCCCGCTTCGTAACTTCTCTGTACTCTCGAAGTTTATTCCATTGCCGGCAAACTTCGAGGCGAGCAGCAAGCCTCGTTAATGAGACGACTAACTTCTTAATGAGAGTAAATTCGTTTTAATTCGGGCATCGCTCCGCGAGTTGAGGAGGTCAGCGCTGCGCCTGCTGCATTTCCAACGCGCTGATTGTTTTTCATCTCCTTTTGTTTTATTAGATTTTTTATACGAGATTGAAAGCATTGTTGTTTAAGTTTTGAAGAGAAAATTTTTGACAACTACTTTTGATAATTTTTGTATTTAATATTACCTCAAAGAAATAGCACTCTCTAAATAAAGTAAAAGACTGTCGAAAGAAGAGTGTGTAATCTTAAAAAACTAGTTTCACCTGGTTCGCATTTTCTCGTGCTCCTGCACTGTGCAAGGTCACTAACTTGGAAGCCCATTCCCTGGTAGAAATCTTACGTAGTTTTTGACTAATGAATAGCCAGAAATGCGATTTCTGGTTTAGTTTTGACTA